>CAJUYH010001462.1:40311-81448 GCA_910591685.1 Galerucella tenella | reverse complement strand
CTACAATTTGCAGAAAGGGTGCACTTCAAACGTTGCCAGACTTCACCGTTGTTCCGACATCTGACGACACAAATTTCTCCAAATAATAAAAAGAATTCACTCTCGTTAGCTAATCACATTCTATTATTATCAGAATTCACGCTAAAATGGATTAAAATGAATAAATCAAATCGTCTCTTTAAAGCGTCAAATACCTAAGAACGTAAATCGCTTCTGACAGCGCGTCGTTTGAAACGTCAAAATAATTAAATGATCATAATTTTACGTATTATAAGAGAAAAAAAAATGGACAACAATAGCGATAGTGAATATGTACACCTCTCGGAATTAATTTCATTCATAAATGTGAGGTTTCCGGTTGAAAATATGAGTTAAAAACGTATATATATATATTTGCTCTATACAGTTTTATAAATATGCTCTATAAGAAATGGTGGTTGTCTATGGCGCGGACGATCGAGGTTTGATTCTCACTGGAAGTTTTTTCTTTTTAGTCGTGGAGAAAGTATAGTCTTTTACTTGTGTAGAATGGCTATTATTCACTTGGATGATTGCAGAACTAACTCGCTGCGCTCGCTCGTTTTGGAAACTTCATCCGCGTGAATAATAGCCATCATTCTGGACTCGTTGAAGAATATACTATTTTCCACTACTAGCTGTGAAGTGTACAATCATTGCTTCTTCTAGCCAACTGAGAAGTTAAATTTATTTATTAGTGGTTAATAATTTTCTATTATTAACCTAGGTCAATAATGTACAATTTCAAATATTTTGAGAATTCAGGGATAGTAGTTCAACAAAAACTGTGCAACATAATTTTGTATACCCAGGAGATTGTCTTTAATATATTTGCTGCACCTATCAAGATAAAATTATTTGAATAAACATGTCATTAGTTTAAAATTCGCGCTCAACCAAAAATGACTGATGACATAACGAGTACGTTCATAATATATCGAAAACTGACAGTGTACTTGTCAGTCAGACGACGGGGTAAACGCTTCTCGTGGTGCTTTTGTGAATTATTTTTAAATTTTGTCTCAAATTTGGCTAGTAGTAAAAAAATTGTATATACACCTTGATGTTGAAGACATTTATAAAGCTCGCAACTTGGTGCTCGGTCAATAATAATAGTCTTCACCACTTTGGTGTATAATATACTATTTTTATGCTGCAAATGCTAAAACTGTATTCAACCAAATAATTTCATGAAAAACTTCCGTAAATCATCTTCATTGAATGTCATTATTTTTTTAAACGCATAATTAGATTAGCACCAAAGTAACTTTGCTGCAATAGAGCTCAAATTATGACATATTATAACGAAAAACACCAACTTTGATATGTAGTAAATAGTAGAAATATAAATTAATTCTCGGTCAAATTAGTAGTTTTAGTCACATCACCTAAATAAGTAATTATTAATTGCCGAGCTTGGTGAAATGAAATATGCATCAGACATACAATGGCGATGTCGACTTAAAGGTTGTACATGGCAAATGAGCGTCTATTGTTTCCTTTCCGTATTCTACATTGAAATTGACGTAATTTGAAACTGTGTCATGTAAACTTTCGGATGAAATTATACGGTTGTACGAGTGCAAGTTTCGAAATTATTTTTAGCTTAATACATGTAGGGTTTTTGGAAAGAATAAGATGTTGAATAAGAGATACCGGAAAAACGGATAATTCTAATTAGTCTACATGGGCTGAAAAACATCGAATGTTATCGGTAGAATTATTTATTTAAATACCTGCATCTAGCTTTAAACGAAAGACTGCATTAGAAACTTATTATGCCGGATTTTAGGAAAAATTATTAATATGCCGTATTACAAAGGAAATAATTGTTAACAATTTCGCTACAGAAAATTGGGAAAGGCAAAGAAAATCAGTTGGAACCTGAAATGAATATACTTGCGCTTACGATACCTAGAACGGTTCCATCACCAATTATTTTAACTAAATTCTCAGACGATTAATCAAATATTAATATAACGATCTTGCTCCAGCCCCTTTTTCGACATGTTATACAGCCAAGTGTCATGTAAAAAATTGACATTTAAAAAAAATGCATTAGAACAAAGAAAATCCAATTTACTGTACCGAATTCCAGTTCGTAGAAGGCACTTCCCACCTGATGCCTTCTCTATAATTATTTTCGAAATGCCAATCCCCTTTAACGTCATCTGGTAAAATCATCAAAAGAAATTCTACGCTTGTGCAGATCGACCTAACAAATCTCGACCATATGCACCTTCATGAGTTTTTATAAAAGAACTACCTACTATGAAAGATGTTAACCTTTAATGATAGAGAAGGAACATCTCGGTTAATTTTATCTGATTGATCAACACATGCTGCTTTTTTTTTGTTAATACGGGAAAAGTGAAACAACTTTGAAATTTTTAATGTTTATTTCTTTATTCAGCGCTGAAAGTACGTACTTGCTACTTCTATTGGGATGCAGAAGTAGCAAGTACGTACTTTCTGCCGAATATAAAGAAAAATAGTGTACGCCACTCGGGCAGAAAGTTTGAGAGCCCTGAACTGCGCGCCATAATACGCACTGTGCAGGAATCTCAAACTTTCTGCCCTAGTAGTGTAATTTGTCTCTCAAAAATTTAGCGGAAAAGTCTGGCGATGTATGTATTTTGGGGTGACATTCACCGAGACCTAAAAGATCTATTGTGCCCCCTTACTTCTACTTAGTTTCTGAGGAGAGTATGTGGATGGAGGTTTCTTCTTCCATGCCACAAAATCTGCATTCTTCTTCCTCCACTATTTTGAGATTTTTCAGGTGCCCATTCAGGCGACAATGTCCCGTTAGGATCCCTGTTAAAACTCGCAGTTTTACTTTGACTTATGCATTCATTTGATGTCAACAGGTTTTAGTCACCCAGAAGAGTCTTTGATTTTATAAGCCCTACTAGATCTTTCCAATGGTCAGATCTCTTTTTCTCGGCTTTACCTATTTCTTCCAATATTACATTGGAGCTGATTCCGCAAAAGGTATTTCAGTCCCCTCTTTGCTAGTTAATCTGCTATTTAATTTTCTTCTATTCCAATGTGTCCTGAAATCCACAGTAGGTGACTATATTGTTCTCGCCTAGTTCATTTAGTAAAGTCTGGCGATAGAAAAAGGTGTGAAAAAATCAGCAAAACGATATGGGGTCTTGCCCAACAACAAACTAAGTATCTATATTAATCAAAACACATTTTTACCTTGTGGAAACTTGTCCACCTACAGAAATGAGTAGGTATATTATTCAAGTTACATAATTTCTGTTTACTATTAAAATATAATGTAGTTACTATTGCCCCCGTATTAATAAAGGAAGAAAAATCACGTGTAACGTCACTTATATAGATAATAAATAATTCATGAATATATTATATATCAGAACATGTTTTGCAAACTGTTCTGGAGAAGTATTTCTACGCGAAGGCGTTGAAAAATTTTTATACAAGGTTGGAATTCCATAATATTTAATAATAAACTTTTATTTTGAAAAACTGCTCTGAAAAAACAGTAGATAACATGTTTCCTTTTAAAACTACGAATCGAGCCATCAATCCATTATGTTTGACAGCTAGACAAAATCTTCAAACCCTTAATTGAACGTTTTTGAAAAAAAATGTTATCTCTACAATCATTCACCACTGTAATATGTCTACCTGAAAACTACCAACATTTCATTTAATTAAAAATCAATTTATCAATCTGTACGACCGTCGTCATCCATCTGTTAAAACCCGTATCATAATCGATGGTTGTGCTTTCTATTTCAGATCACTCCAACAAAAACCCGAGTATTGATTATAAGTCTTCGAATTCTCCATGTAGCAGTCCTTCCAAAGATATGAAGAATTCCGATAGGTGCGGAAGTCTACCCTATGGAGCACATGCAGTAAGTAAATTTGTTTTTTAACGGTTTTCCGTTTTCTATACATTTTCCTTTCTTTTCCTATTTAAAGGCACCATCAGTTAGAGGCTTAGAGTACTCGACACCTCTGCCTTTTAAGATTTTTGTGCTTTTGGTTGTACTTTTTATGTGAAGAAGCCTGTAGCCCTTCTTGGAGAAAGTCTCCCTTTGATACTCAAGTCCTAGGAGTCAAATCTCCAATCAGACAGTGCTGATAATGTCAAAACTGACAGATAGGTTCCACCCTATAAATGCCAATTATATGCTTGTGCTTCCTTAGGATTCAGTGAATCGTGAGTGTATCTCGTCACTTTCTTTATCTGATCCCTTGCCGAAACTTAATATGCCGCAACTCAGGGGCTCCGAGGAGTTTTCGACCAGGAATTTTCTGTTTTCCTATTTGGTACGAGTCTCCAGTACTCCACCGAGATGTGCAGCCACGTGCAGCAGTTCTTGATATTACAAATGCTGGTTGAGGACCATTGGATGCAGTTTCAGACATCATATTGTGATTTGCCAGGGTTGAGAGTTTTAGGCAGTTCCAGGCAAGTCTAGAATGCTAATAATTTGCAGTCCCAGACCAGTCTAGATCCGATTCGGGGAGAATGCTAAGAATTCTTCTTGTCTATCGACTTTATCATTAACACTGTTGATGGAAACAATACACATCCCAGCGTCATACCTCTTTTAATACCTAGCGAAAGGCAAACAAAAATATCGTAAAGAATAGAAAGAAAAGACATCCTTCTACTAATGCTGACATTTTTTGATTGGCCGTCAATTATCCTTTGGCTTTCAACAATGTACTTCCTTTAATCCTATTTATAGAAAACGAGTAAACTTAATAGAGGTAAATATAATATTTGTTATTTTGTTTTGCAGGTGCCGGTATTGCCCGTCCGAAACAATCTCCGAAGGCCCAATTCGAGTCACTTCCCTCAAGCTAGTCGGTTCCATTTTAGGAAAGGATTGGCGTCAAAGTGTACGTGGAAATGCACGGCAATAGCCTTTATAATGCTCTCTGTCGTCCTAACTGCAGCGCTTTCATATATTTCAGGTATGATAAAATAATTTTCAAACAATTTACCATTTATAAAAGGATTATTATAAAACAAACCAAAAATTTAGTTGTATAGACGTACGATATGAAATGTATATTCTTCTACGCCGTCGATTGTCCTATTGACTTTTCCACTGTTTAGTCCAAGAGATCTAGGTTTGTAAAAAAGCTTATTACCCGTTTGTCAGCTAGGTCACCGAATAGATATGAACCTATTCGGTGGCTAGGTCTATAGCCTGAACAAGCTAAGCAAACCTGTTGCACGATTTTAAGGCATTGGTAGACAACTTGTTCCGCAGTGTCATCTGCATAATAGCAGCAAGTTCAAGCGTGGTGCAGGACAACAACAATTATATGTTTATCTGTTTTGCTCGAACTTGACCAGTTATATAAATATACATTCAGAATTGATCAAAGGAGAAGTCGATGCAAAATAATTGAATAAGACTATTCTATATATAGTTGAATAGTCTTCTACTAGTAATTATTAACCATTACGTATAAGTATGCTATACAGCTAGGTACTTATGCATAGTATTAGTTTAGTAAGTAGTGTAATGTTTTTATTAAATAAATCAAACATATCCCAGTGCTAGAAGTAGTTGTTTCATTCCTCTTGAAATGATCCTCCAAGTGACCCGCAACAATACCTATTCAGAGGCCCTACACCTATAATCTACCAAAGTATCCATCGACAATACATCCATTACATCTGGATGTTACACTGTCCACTTTGTCTATCTTATCGAGATGGCATCTAAGTGTCCAGTGATTACTCTAAAGCTCCAAGAGCAACCAATAGCCGTAATAACCTTTTTGCCTCTGTATGGTGTAGGTTCTTTCTCCATTAGGTTCCACTAAAATCCTTTTCCCATTTCTTGGACTTCTCTCACAATCTGTGAGTTCGTGTGTACCACGAAATGATTCTGGTTTTATTTCTTTTAGTTCTTTCGCTAGACCATCAGCAATCTCATTAACTTTATGCCATAACAAAGTTACTTAGCCAATTGCTTAATGGATTTTCTCTACTCCTATACTATAAGTTGTTAATTAAAGGCCAATTTTCAGTTTCATAACACTGGTTTTCATTATAAAACTGAAAAATTTACAAATACAAATCTATATTTTCAAAACCCAAGTAGACAGACCCAATATTTTCTTGACAGTTTGACAGTGTTTTATGACAGTTTAAATCTTTTGCGTCAGTTTTTAAAGAATTGTCGAGCAACAGACCAAAAATACTCAATGACCAAGGTGAATACATATTTAAACCTATCGTCTGTTTACAATAATTTATTTTATTACTAATTTTGTATAACAGTAACTTACCTATATACCTACACTTTATGCTATTATGTCAACCTTCAGCAATGTGGTCTCGTGGCAGAGTAAAGAAAGGCGCCGCATGAGATTGTTTTCGATCTGTACATGTCGGGTTCGAATCCCGAGTGGTAAATTTTTTTTATATTTTTTTAAATCAAATTTCTTCGTAGAAAAAATAGTGTATGCAACTCTCATGCAATGGTTATTAATACATGATCGTTCGATCGTTGCATAATATACTAGTATAGTTCCAGACTGTTTTAGGCAAAAAGTTGTAGATTTTAAAGCCTTTAAATTAGCCTGGCTATTTATATACAAGGAATAAGGTAACAACATACTGAATGACAGCGCCGAATGCAAAGTCAACACTGAAATCGATAAAGACTGACAAATGATATATCTTGTAGTCTTTGAAACTCTACAAGGTTTGTTCTCACAGAAAATTTTTGACAAGTAATAGACAGTTTTCAAACCAATTAGAAAACTTTGTGAGAACACTTTAGGGTCTTTGCACCGAATCCCGATTGTCAAAGACTGTCTGT
Organism: Galerucella tenella; assembly: GCA_910591685.1. Taxonomy (NCBI): domain Eukaryota; kingdom Metazoa; phylum Arthropoda; class Insecta; order Coleoptera; family Chrysomelidae; genus Galerucella; species Galerucella tenella. The sequence continues at coordinate 74,597 of CAJUYH010001462.1, read as the reverse complement.
GATGCTTGTGAGAACAAACCTATAATATACAGATCGCGAAAAGTCTATTCGAGCCATACGATATACACAAATACGACAAGGAAAATAAGAGCAAAACTACTTGAAAGAGAGAGAGAAGAATAATTGTTCGCAGTCGTGTTTTCAGTTCCAGCTACCAATGTGATATGAAAGCAGCGTTGCCAGTTTAAAATGTTTGGTACTTTCTAAGGAATAATTATCTTATTTTGCATTTAACTTTTAATACGGGATAACGCCGTATTTATTGGGAGAAATTCGAGATTGGTAATATTATTTACTTTTGAAAAGTGAGATCAACACAAATAAGAATAAAATAATATAGTTCGGGAAAATAAATGGACAAATTACTATCTGCAATAAATAAAATCTATACACTGCTTTCGATTTAACAATTATTGGTATTTAACATTGCTGCAGATAAAAATTGGGAATAACTTTTACAGATAAAAACATTTGGCAACAGCTGACTGGGCACAATTATTCTTCTCTCTCTTTCAAGTGTTTTTCTCATATTTTCCTTGTCGTACTTGTGTAAATAGCATGGTTCGAATAGACTTTTCGCAATCTGCAAATCCAAAATTTGTAGGTATAAGAAAAGTGTAAGTTTCTAACTGTAGTCTCTAGCAGACCTCCCTCGTAAACAAAACCGGTATTCTAACGGACAAAATAAAACAAAAATTAATAAAAATAGGAAAAATATAAATGGTGCACGTGAACGATTTGGCATTAGACTTTTATCTTTCTGTCGCGGACATTGACATCAACCATTCTTTTCTGAAAGTTTTTCAGGTAAAAGTCGAGGCCCCATTCGGAGAGGATATCTTCGGGTATTAAATACGCTCGAGTGGCAGATAATTGAAAATCTGATTTAGTCCGATTTAAAAAGGACCCTAAGGTTGACATTTTGAAAGATTTTTTTTTCGGATACAATAAATCAAACGGTTGATAATTTTTAAAAGAATTCTTCTTTCCTATAGAAACTTGTATGTATTTTCTTATTGTACATAATTTTTGGTGTGAATGAAGAATAAAAACTTTGTAGATTGTAATATTTTTTGGTTTTTGTGATAAAAAAAAATGTTAAAAGATCTTTATGAATTTATGACCCGTTAAATTTTTACTACCATTAGTCCAGTAACTGAACACCTGAAAATATCGAAAGCTCCTGAAAAGTCGCTGAAGACTTCACTTTGGGCTCAATTTGTAGGTCATGACGGGTTTTTTTAACGAGAGAAAACTTAACGCGATTGAGGTTACGGAAGGAGGGGAAAATGGCCCACTAAACCCTGGAAAACAGGTTTCTCGCTAATATCTGGCTCAATATGCGAATTAGAGAATTTTTCTTCAGATAAAAAATTAAGATCGTCTTATTATCTACAAAAATGATACCTATCATTTTTTTCGAAAACTCGATAGTTATCGAGATAATGAGACCTAAAGTCTCCTCATTTCAGCTGCTGCTCTGCCTGTAGGAATTCTGCTGTCTCTGCATTAACTTGTAAGCGGGCGGACGAATAGCTCCATAACTCGACAAAAAATTGATATTTTCCGATTATTCAAGTCCATCACGATGGGAATAACCGTAGCTATCATTTCATGTGACTTGCTGCTCGTTCTACTTAACAAAAATATTTGAAAAAGCGGTCAAGTTTTTTCCACAAGATTTTGAGACTATTTATTTCATTAATTCATTCATATTTTTTATAAAAATAACTATTATTTTAACTATCGAGTTTTCGAAAAAAAATAATAGGGACCATTTCTGTAGATAATGAGACGATCTTCATTTTTTATCTAAAGAAAAATCCTCTAATTCGCATATTGAGCTAGATATTAGTGAGAAACCCGTTTTCCAGGGTTTAGGGGGCCATTTTCCCCCCCTTCCGTAAACTCAATCGCGTTAAGTTTTTTCTCGTTTAAAAACACCTGCCGTGACCTACAAATTGAGCACAAAGTAAAGTCTTCAGGGACCTTTCAGGAGGTTTGTCCCTTCATTAACTGGACTACATGTCCAAGAAACAGAAACAGAAAATTTACAAGGTGTAACTTAAAAATTATGCGACTCAATGTTTAAACAAAAATCGAAAATCTGGGGGGGTTGAGAAAAATCTTACAAAATATCTCCAAGGGGGAGGGGGATCAAAAAATCCTCACGTAATTAACGGACCCCCCTGGGGTGTAAAAGTTAAAAATTCTGTATCTGTATATAATTATAATTTTTTTTTCAGCCTCTAATTTATTAAACCTGTCATATCAGAACACGAAACCTTGCGAAGTACTCGTAGGTGACAATACGCAAATAGTACCCTCTTCGAAAACAGCGCCATCTTCCGAAACGAATTTATCGATATCAACTCGACCGAAAACTTCAAATACGGGAGGTAATTACTCAGACACTGTTTATGCCAGAAAACGTAGAGAAATTTTAGAACCACCGCATGCTTTTGTGTTACCAATTGATAGCACAACTTCTTTTAGTAGTACTAGTGAGCATGTAGATAGTGTTACCCCAATGCATGACACAAATAGTTCAGTTCCTACAACCACTCTAGATATAAGTACTACCGAGGAAATATATTCGACGGATACAGATAGTACTCCAGATTTTTCTTCCACAAGTACCCTTAGTTATTTAGAGGTTATGTCTTCGACTCAATCAACAACAGATGTAGAAGAAACAGTTACATCTACTGAAGAAGCTGAAACAACTGAGACAATTGTTAAAACGAAAGTACCGTTAAAGTACGTTACAGAAGAAAATCTTTATTACGATTTAATCGGAAGTTCCGAAGAGGATTTATCAGATGCTTCACTTTTTCAACTGGACAAAGAAGAATACGGTGATTTTTTTAAAGACGAACCTCAAGACAGCATTGAAATCGTCAAAATAAACAACAAACTACTTTCCACTACACAAAAAGCGAGAGTAGGATACAACACAAACGTAAAGAAAGTTGAAGACAGCTCCAAAGAACTAACAGACGCTAATCTGTCGATATTACCAATGGGAGAAAATAAAAATTTGAAGCAAATCCGTATCAACGAACCACCTTTATTACATAACAACATTACTAACAAAGAATTTTTCAGTGATTTTACAACTAACCAAAAACTTCCTACTAATAACGTAAAAATTGTAGACTTTCCTCCTAGCATGACGTCTTCGAAAAAAATTTTTGTGAACGTAACTATAGCCACAGACAATACTAACAACGAGCAATCTGTATATGTGCTTTCGGTGTCAGTGCCGACGGATGGTAAATCTCAACCGGGGGTTGAAATTGACACGAAGAAATCAAAAGAAACAGTTAAGTTGTCAGATAAGCCTACCGTACCGCTGTTGGATTTCGAAAGAGACGCGGGCGGGGCTTGCGAATGTTCATGCCCTTCATTAGAATCTAACGAATTTTCAGACAATTCTACGACTGACTACGATTATGATAACATCGTCTTAGAATCGAACAATGTTACTGACGTTTATGGTAACGGCACAGAGAGAAGTTCGACGACTGAAATTGAAACAACGTCCGAAAGTTGGTCGACCGTTTGTCCGGAAGTTACTACAAAACTACCACCGCCTCCTACTATTCTTATTTTGGAAGGTAAAATAATAACGCTGGTCGACAGCTTAGCCATTGTTATATCGCTAAGCTATTATTTAAAATTGCTTCTTCATCTAAACGTATCCTAATGTTAATTTCGCTGCCTCATCGTTCACTATGACCTATTAACACGTCTAAAATGTTTGTTCTGTTATTTTCTAATTTTGTTGCATGTTTGCTATGCATTGCCTAGTCGCTTTCGCATCTTGTAGATTATACGCAAGTTGATGCTTATTAATAGAGAGCATGTGTAACTTAATTTTATAGTGAGATCTTTCGAACAAACTTGTAGGTTATTATTAAGGGCGTAACATATCACGTATTTTCGTGTTGCTAACATAGTTACATTGTTTCATATAACACCGGTAGAAAATTCATTCAGTTTTCTCATAATGTAGTTTTTCTTGGCTTAGTCTTTATATTTCATATATAATACTTAGGAATTATCTCACTATAAGATTTAACAAAATTATTATTACCGAGGTACGAATCATTGTTTTAAATCTAAAAAAAAAATTATTTTTCAAATTAAAAAAAAAATAAGAAATCAAATCAGGTTTTTTGGTGGATTATTTATCATTCTATCGTCTTAGATCCAATATTTTTCACTTGTAGTTGAATTTAAATCCCACAGTTGATTTTAAATCAAATATTCATTATTTGTAATGAATTTAAAGCCACACAGTTGATTTTAAATCCAATATTCATTAGTTATATTAGGATTTAAAGCCAAACACTTAATTATAAATCCAATATTCATTACTTGTAGTAGAATTTAAAGCCAAACAGTTGATTTTAAATCCAATATGCATCACTTGTAGTTGAATTTAAAGCACCACACTTGATTTTAATTCCAATATTCATTTCTTGTAGTAGAATGTAAAGCAAACACTTGATTTTAAATCCAATATTCATTACTTGAAGTAGAATTTAAAGCCAAACGCTTGATTTTAAATCCAATATTCATTATTTTTTCTAGAATTTAAAGCCAACACTTGATTTTAAATCCAATATTCATTACTTGTAGTTGAATTTAAAGCCAAACACTTGATTTAAAACCATTCATAATTTTTCATAGAATTTAAAGCCAGCACTTAATTTTAAATGCAATATTCATCACTTTCAGTAAAATTTAAACATTAACAGAAGGTTTTTTTAAACAAAACTTAGATTTTTATCTCGGATTTTTGTAACGATTCAAAAGACATGTGCTAACTTGCTGTTTATTTAGGTGCTCGCACATTCCCAGCTCAGTCGTTTCCCCCGGACGGAACCACGTTTTCTCAAATATCGTTAGGCCAAAGACTGTCAAAAGAAATACCCGCTTATAGCTATTGGAACATGCAATTTTATCAATCAGAGGCGGCGTACGTACAATTCGATTACAGCATACCAAGAGGCGCTAGTATAGGGGTGTATGCCAGAAGAAACGCGTTACCCACTCACACGCAATACCACATTCTGGAAGTTCTCAGTGGATTTAAGGCCAGAACTACAAGGGCTTCACACGTAAGTACTTTGATTTATCCAAGGTATTTTAAGGATGGTAAAAACTGATATTTTTTCAGCAGTCTACTGTCAAAAAAGAAGTAACTCATTACATGGAACAAGGTCACTGGTTTTTATCTTTATACAACGACGATGGCGATCCACAAGAAGTTACCTTTGTAGCTGTAATAGCAGACGATATGACTCATAACTGTCCGAACGGTTGCAGCGGCAAAGGGGAATGTCTTATGGGACATTGTCAATGTAATCCTGGTTTTGGAGGTGATGATTGCAGTGAAAGTAAGTTGAATTTCAATCATTTCGAATATAAAAATACTTCTGTACCAGCTACTAACAATAAAACGATTGCTCTTTGCTATTTGCATGATCTTTGAACATCTTTCTGCTAGGTGTATGTCCGGTGCTATGTAGTCAACGCGGCGAATACATAAACGGAGAATGTCAATGTAATCCCGGATGGAAAGGGAAGGAATGTCAACTAAGGCATGACGAATGCGAAGTGCCCGATTGCAACGGACACGGGCATTGTGCTAACGGGAAATGTAACTGCATCAGGGGATATAAAGGAAAGTTTTGCGAAGAAGGTGAGCACTTTTAACAAACTAATATTAGTTATGGAAAATTTGCACTTTTAATCTTTTGAAATTTAAATTTTTCTGTAAACATTTAGACAAACGAGCCATTTAAGTGCCAACATGAGATGTTCGCACTTGAGTGGTCGTATGCTTTTTGCTTAGAACCATATCAATATTGATACAAATCCGAAATAATCAAACCTACAATTAGTCAGTGACTGAACATCTGTAAATATCGAAAGCTCCTGTAAAGTCGCTGAAGACTTCTCTTTGGGCTCAATTTGTAGGTCACGGCAGGTGTTTTTAAACGAGAAAAAACTTTGAGTTTACGAAAGGGGGGGAAATGGACCTCTAAACTCTGGAAAACGGGTTTCTCGGTCATATCTGGCTAAATATGCGAATTAGAGAATTTTTCTCCCAATGAAAAATGAAGCTCGTCTTATTATCTACAAAAGTTGTTCCCATCATTTTTTTCGAAAATTCGATAGTTATCGAGATAATGAGACCTAAAAGTCTCCTCATTTCAGCTGCTGATGCTCTGCTTATAGGAATTCTGCTGTCTAAGCATTAACTTGTAAGCGGGCGAACGAATTGTTCCATAACTCAGCAAAAAATTGACATTTCCCGATGATTCAAAGTTCATCACAATGGGAAGACCCGTCACATTCCATGTGACTTGCAGTTTGCAGCACAAATATTTAAAAAAGCAGTCAAAGTTTTTTTCCACAAGATTTTTAGACTATTTCATTAATTGAACCTTAGGAAGTCTTGAATGATCTCAGAATTTTTTTTTATATATTTCTTGCGTTTTGATAAAAACTTGATTTGTTTATTTATTTATTTAAAAAGAAAGTCCGGTTTTCACCGATGTGATCAATTTCCCTGATTTCTGGAAAATGATTGGATTTTACAAAAAATCAGAAAGTACATTTGAAAACTACACACTCTAAGCTTTAAATTGATGTGCATTCAATAGCAATATATAAAATGATACATTATTAAATCACGCTTTTTCCACAGATTGTACAGAACCCCGAAAACGGCTGAAAAATGTAAATACCCAAATCAATTTTTATCAAAACGCAAGAAAGATATTTAAAAACAATCTCTGAGATCATTCAAGATCTACTACGGTTCCATTATTAAAAAAAATTAGGATAAAATAATATTTTTTTAAAAAATATGAACAAATTGATGAAATAATCTCAAAATCTCGTGTAAAAAAACTTTGACCGCTTTTTCAAATATTTTTGTCAAGTACGCAAGTCACATGGAATGATAGCTATGGGTCTTCCCATTGCGATGAGCTTTGAATCATCGGGAAATATCAATTTATTGCCGAGTTATGGAACAATTCGCCCGCCCCCTGCATAGACAGCAGAATTCCTACAGGCAGAGCAGCAGCTGAAATTAGGAGACTTTTAGGTCTTATTATCTCGATAACTATCGAATTTTATAAAAAAATTATGAGGACCATTTCTGTAGATAATAAGACGATCTTTATTTTTTATCACGGGTTTAGGGGGCCATTTCCCCCCCCCTTCCGTAAACTCAATCGCGTTAATTTTTTTCTCGTTTAAAAACACCTGCCGTGACCTACAAATTGAGCCCAAATTGAAGTCTTCAGGGGCTTTTTTAGGAGCTTTTTCCCTTCATTTACTGGTCTAAATGTTTTCTAAAACAGCTCTTTTTTCTTAATAGCCGACTGTCAACATCCCACTTGCTCATCTCACGGATATTGCATAGAAGGTACTTGCATTTGCAAAAAAGGTTGGAAAGGCAGCGACTGTTCTCAAATGGATAAAGATGCTCTTCAATGTCTACCAGATTGTTCTGGACACGGAACATTCGATCTAGATTCGCAGACTTGTACCTGTGAACCGAGATGGTCTGGTGATGACTGCTCAAAAGGTAACCTAATCCTTAATCTTCCCTTTGCATCTATCTACTTTTATAAATTTTTTTCAGAACTCTGCGACTTAGACTGTGGTATTCACGGTCATTGCGTTAACGAGGCGTGCCAATGCGATTCTGGTTGGTCTGGAGAATTCTGCAATATGAAACAATGTGATCCGAGATGTAACGATCATGGTCAATGCAAAAATGGAACTTGTCTATGCGTGACCGGTTGGAACGGAAAACATTGCACTTTAGAAGGATGTCCCAACAGTTGCTCCGGACATGGACAATGTAGATTCAGTAGCGAAAGTAGCTGGGAATGTAGATGTGATAACGGATGGGACGGCATCGACTGTAATCTATTATTGGAGCAAAATTGTAACGATGGAAGAGATAACGACAAAGGTGAGATATTTTCTTAGTGTTAAAAGAGTGTACAATAAAATTTCTCTTTTTTTTAGACGGTCTTGTAGATTGCGAAGATCCAGAATGCTGCGTGAACAGCGCGTGCAAAAATAGTCAATTGTGTGTCTCGTCTCCGAAGCCAATAGATATTTTGCTGCGCAAACAACCGCCAGCAATCACAGCCTCGTTTTTTGAAAGGATGAAATTTTTAATAGACGAAGGAAGTTTGCAGAACTACGCCAGAGCTGAAACGTTCAACGAAAGGTGAGGTTTCTTCTACAATAAAAATTCTTTTAAAATATTCTATGTTATCTGTTTTAAATATATTTCTAGTTGCTATGTTGTGCCCCACGTTAAAACACTCCCGTTTATGTCATTTTTTTAATTAAAACTTTCACTTGAATGATGATTTGCTTTTTGGGTAGTTGCGATTCAAAAGAAAAAATGATCTTTTGTCGTTTTCTACATATACTTTCGCAAGTTTATCTGAAGCCGTGAAAGGAATGCAGTCGAAATCATTCGATATTGCCACGTTTAACTATGAAAAAGCTATAGTGCTAAATATGTAGTGATAATAATAATTAGAAAAGGGACTTTTTATTATCAACAATATTAACAATAGGATTAAACGTTAATTCTTTAATGTGCTTATTTCCTTGGATTTTTCCTATTAACATTCTCCTATTAACTCCTATTAACATTCTCTCACTTCGTCAATTGATTAATATTGATTTATTCAGTGGCGTTGGTATTGTCAGTGACATTTGTATTTTCAGTTTTACTTGGTAAAATAGGTACCGTACGCCATTTGCACGTTTATGTTATGCCCCGTAGTTTCAGATAAACTTGCAAAACTATAGTTTTTAATGCTCGTTGAATAAACTTAACCAAGAAGGTAGGTAGTAAAATGCAGTGTGGTCTACTAAAGCTACTCGATAATAACATAAATATTAACTTATCAATATTTGGCTTTCTTGATTCTTGCTGCTCAGTATGTTCTGGAACAACTTTAATACGAGGTAAGGCTAGATGCCATAATATACGTAAAAAATTTAGGTAGAAGTTAGCTTTAGGAAATTTTACGACAACACATGAAAATCGTTTTTTGTGTTTTTGTTCTTTATTGCTTGTTTTTGTGTGCTATATCCACTGTGTTCGTGTTTTTTCCGTTGGCTTCCGTTTTTTTTATGTTCTTCCTTTCCTAATTGAAAAATAATAATAAATTTATTAATTTTATTAGCCGATCCGCCGTTATTCGAGGTCGAGTAACGACCCAAGTGGGAACTGGTTTAATGGGAGCTAGAGTAAGTACGAACACTCCGTTGGAAGGGTTCACCTTAACCAGAGATGATGGTTGGTTCGACCTACTAGTAAACGGTGGAGGTGCAGTTACTCTCCAATTCGGTAGATCCCCTTTCAGTCCACAAAGTCGTATAGTCTACGTACCATGGAACGAAGTAGTAATAATAGAAAATGTCATCATGGTAACTGGAGATGAAAGAACCATCAACATCATCCCACAACCGTGCAGCACTCACGATTACGATACGATGAAACCAGTCGTTCTAGCGACCTGGAAACACGGTTTCCAAGGAGCTTGTCCGGATAAAAGCGCTATTTTAGCCGAATCTCAAGTTGTGCAAGAAAGTCTTCGTATACCCGGCACCGGATTGAACCTCGTCTACCAAAGTTCACGCGCAGCCGGGTATTTATCGACAATACAACTGCAACTTACACCAGAAACAATTCCGGCCGATTTAAAGTTGATCCATTTAAGGATAACGATCGAAGGGATTCTTTTCGAAAAAGTATTCGAAGCAGATCCAGTTATAAAATTCACTTACGCTTGGAACAGACTCAACGTATACAGACAAAGAGTGTACGGTGTAACTAACGCTATAGTTAAAGTTGGATACGAGTATAATAATTGCAAGGACGTTATTTGGGACGTGCAAACTACGAAATTAAGCGGACATGATATGAGTATATCCGAAGTGGGTGGATGGAATTTGGACATACACCATCGATATAACTTCCATGAAGGTAAAATATAAATTTTATTTAATTTTCCAAGTTTAACTTATTTTTATTTTAGGTATTTTACAAAAAGGAGACGGTTCTAATATCTATCTTAAACATAAACCTCGCGTGATATTAACAGCCATGGGTGATGGACATCAACGACCGTTAGAATGTATCGATTGCGAAGGTCAAGCTTCCAAACAACGATTACTAGCACCAGTTGCTTTGGCCAGCGCCCCAGATGGTTCTTTGTTTGTCGGTGATTTCAATTTGGTCAGAAAAATCCAAACAGATGGACTTGTGCGAACTATTGTTCGATTAAAGTAAGTAGTTTCAATCTGTCTGTATCTGTAAAGTAGGGAGGGTGAGTGTAGGCTCACAGCACTTAGGCCACATGTGACCCATTGTTCATCCTTCCGAGGAGTTGTCCTCCTTGGTCATCGTCCATCCTGACAGGTCACTAGGAGACATCTTCTTAATAGCCTAATCAAAGCACACAAAATATCCGTAAAATGCCGCAAAAATTACAAAAAACTTAAGGGGAATCTATCGGCAGCGATTTGACAAAATATCGAAGTATTTTTGGCAAAGAATTTTCAGGTAATGGATGTATTGAAAATTAAGGAGAAAATATATCATGTAGATTAATGTTGAATTTAGAGTTCTCATCGAATAAAAACTTTGAAATGCTAACCAAATTTTGTTGAAAAAAATACGAATCATGAGGTAATTACACATATTAAGCAAAGTTTGAGCCCTTGTAAAAAATTAAATATGGATTAAATGGAAAAACTAATTGATAACTAACCGTACTTATGACCGTACAATTCCTTATTGAAATTCGGTTGCTACCACTAAAATATCGGATAAAAATCCATCTCTCGCTTTTCTATCCTTCTATGACTGACATTGTCCCTCTGTTTCGGTAGTCGCGTGCCGTTCCATTGTTGATACAACGCTCGCCGGTCTCCCAGTTCAGTACTGACGAAGCTTATAGAATAGTACGTGAACCAAAATCCGCTTGGACCGCTTGGCTTCCTATATGTTGCGGAGCTTTCATATTTCTAATAAAATTTTCGTTATGTGAAGTTAAACGTGAGGACGAAGGGAAACAAAAAAATATACAAAGCATAATTGTGCAAGGTCGAATTTGGTAGATGCCCCTTAAATATTCAAAATTGAGTATTTAAAACGGTTGTGTTCAACATGAGGAAAACTTTACGATGCTAGGCATGCAATTTTCCGGAAAATCGTTGAATAAATTCAGTGTGTGTTGTTTTTTCACTCTAATTGTTTAAATAATGAAATTACAGAAAAATATTCCAATCGAAAATTGTAGCTGATACATTTATCTACAAAATGTATCTAAACATTTTTTTGTATTTGCATTATTTTTCAAAATATAAGAAATTTCCCTAGTAGTGTTTTTAAACATCAATTTTCATGTTTTTAATTTCAGTAAGTAAACAATGGAATTGAGAAAAAAAATGTTCAAATGAAATGAGTTCCAAAATGAGGTATCTACAAATACATTGAAAAAAAAATTTAATGTATTATCATTGATTTTCCACGTTAACCTCTACTAAAAAGTCGTTTTTCTTACCAAATTTCTCTAGTTAATAAATTGAAAAATTAGATTATATAACATAGCGAACTTCAATGATCATGTCGTTATCTTCAAATTTTATTTGAAACTTTTTCTTGTATCTGCATTTTCCACAAGATACATACGATTTTCCACGTGAACCTTCATTTTTTTGACCCCACTTCATTATTGTAATTTGTTGAGGTTTTTGTTGTTAATATTTTATTATTATTGTTGTTGTTGTTATTACGTGGCGGCGCGTATAAGCCGCTCTCTCACCTGCTTTTTCACCTATATTTCTGCTCCCTTCTCTTTTTTATCTGAGTCATAGATGTGCTCTTTTGTATCGCGATCACTTCTGAATAGGTTCATCATGAAGTTCACAAATTTTCAGATAATGTAAGGTCTGTTCCAACCGCAATCAGAAACTGTCAGAAACGATCAGAGAATAGTCGACCATTCCAATCAATGATAGGAATTACGCGAAAACTCGTTGTTTGCTGTGACCAGTTATTCTCTGATCGTTTCTTACAGTTTCTGACTGCGGTTGGAACAGACCTATCATAAACACTATAATAGTATATTAAAGTAGGTATAAGTGGATATTAAGGTCTTTAAAACACGCGCGATTTTTCGAGCACGACTGCGAAGCCGGAGTGCTCGAAATAGAGCAAGTGTTTTAAAGACCAGTTATCCACGAATACTTTACGCTATTTTTTTTATTGGTGCACTTTGAAATTACAAATATTGGTCTATAACTACTACAACTACAAGAAATGGAAATCATAGATGGAAATAAGAACTAAATGTCAAATGGTTGAATTCGTGATGTATATGATGTATACCTTGCGTTGTCGTGGAAATGAGAAAAATATAAACTAATTTGTATTTTGATGGAAGTTCAACCTTATTGAGTTCTATGAATGTCAATAGTATTAATTTAAATACCATTTCTTAAGATTTGAAAAATTGAAATATTAATATTTCAAGCAATACCAACGGCATTTTCCATTTTAATTTATAAATTTGACATTGTTAAATATTGTTCGAATTAAAGTTTTAACGTTACAAACTACTCCTGTCAGATCAATGATGAAAAAATTGTCATTTAGACATGATTTAGACCATAGACTTAGACTTCGTTTCTCGAGTTGTTGATGTTGCTACGGTAACTTTAAAACACGCGCGTGTTTTAAAGTTCGATTTAAACACGCTGAGACGTGCTTCAAATAGGTAAAATGTTTCACCAATAAAACAAAAGTTGTAGTAGGTTTACTGAAAGATTTAAGTATTTATTGTAAATAATTGTCCATAATTTGAAAAATCTGATATTTATTGAAAAACTGTATAGTAGTTTCGGAAGTAGATACTTTAAAGTCCTCAGTGGTAAAGTTTCATTGAATTATATTAATTTCAAAAAAGACATAATTGAATGAAGTCTTGAAAAAACAAGTAAAATTAAGCATGCAAAAAACCAGATTTTTAAGAAGCATTTGTTTAAAATTTGAAATATTGATGGCTCTGCTTTTATAACGATAATTTTTTATGCTCATTTGCAATGCTAAATCTAGAAGGAATTATCGCTGGGATAAATATTGATTGAATAGGAACTTTAATTGTGTTTTGACTTTTTAGCTCTAGTTTTTTATAAATAAACTAATTTTACAATTAGAAAATCTACTTTTTCAAATTTGAAAGTATTTCTATCTGAAAACTGATATCTCTCTCTTCAATTGACATGTGTTTATTTATTTTTTTAGAATGTTATAAGCCCAAAAAAGTCGAGCGGTTGATAAATTTGGCTCCTGGACCGTTCGCGCGTAACTACGAATTGACTAGCACTGACATTTATTTTATCTCGTAAACTTTTCAATTTACAGAAAAACTTCTCAGATTAAATTTGTAGATAGATGTATCAGCTACAATTTTTGATTTGAACATTTTTCTGTATTTTCATTATTTAAGCAATTAGAGTGAAAAAACAAAAAAACGGAAAATTGCATGCCTAGCATCGTAAAGTTTTTCTCATGTTGAACACAACCCTTTTAAATACTCAATTTTAAACTAAGTTTTTTGTATTTTTTGCGAGGTTTTATGTGTACTTTGACTAGACTATAAGTAGTTTCAAATAAATAAGTACAAATTTACAACAATTTTTTTTTCAGCGCCACCAGAGTATCCTACCGATATCACATGTCCTTAAGTCCTTTGGACGGAACTTTGTACATCTCAGACCCAGAATCGCATCAAATTATAAAAGTAAGAAACATAAACGATTATTCCGATCCGGAACACAATTGGGAAACGGTAGTCGGATCTGGAGAGCGATGTCTACCAGGCGATGAAGCGCATTGCGGAGACGGTGCTCTAGCCAGAGATGCCAAATTAGCATACCCGAAAGGAGTAGCCGTATCTAACGACAACGTTTTATATTTCGCCGACGGTACCAACATTAGAATGGTCGATAGAGATGGAATAGTCACTACAGTTATAGGAAATCACATGCACAAATCCCATTGGAAACCTCTACCCTGCGAAGGTACTTTAAACCTCGAAGAAGTACATTTAAGATGGCCTACAGAACTAGCAATAAATCCTCTAGATAATACTCTACAAATAATAGATGATCACATGATATTACAGTTAACCTTGGACGGAAGAGTTAAAGTTATAGCCGGTCGACCTTTACATTGCGCATCTCCTCTTACGGGTTACGATATAGAACTAGCCACTCACGCGACACTAGTAATGCCGCAAAGTATAGCTTTTAGTTCTTCGGGTGATCTATACGTGGCAGAAAGTGATTCTCAACGTATAAACCGAGTACGAGTTATCGGTACTGATGGAAAAATATCTCCGTATGCTGGTGCCGAATCGAAATGCAACTGCTTGGAAAGAGGATGCGATTGTTTCGAAGCCGATCATTTTCTAGCTTCTAACGCTAAATTCAACACGATATCATCGGTAACTGTTACCCCCGACGGTCACGTACATATCGGAGATCAAGCCAACTACAGAATCAGATCGGTTATGTCGAGTATACCAGACGCTAGCGCTTCCAGAGAATACGAAATTTATTCACCCGAAACCCAAGAGATTTATATATTCAATAGATTTGGGCAGCACGTAGCTACGAAGAATATTCTAACCGGAGAATCAAGCTACGTTTTCACTTACAACGTCAACACCAGTAACGGTAAACTTAGCACAGTTACCGACGCCGCTGGTAATAAAGTGTTTTTACTCAGAGATTATTCGAGTCAAGTTAATTCTATAGAAAATACGAAAGGGCAGAAGTGCAGGTTAAGAATGTCAAGAATGAGGATGTTGTACGAGTTAAGTACACCCGATAATTATAACGTAACTTTCGATTATCACAGCCCGACTGGTTTGTTGAAGACTAAACTGGATAGCAGCGGAAGAAGTTACGTCTACAGTTACGACGAATTTGGTAGATTAGTATCAGCGGTTACTCCTACGGGAAAAATAATCAGTTTATCTTTCGATTTAAGCGTGAAAGGTGCCACAGTTAAAGTTAGCCAAAACAATAGACCGCCGGTATCGATGTTAATTAAAGGTTCCAGCGTAGCTACCAAAGTAGACGAAGTGGAAAATAGAATTATTTTATTACCAGACGGCAGCGTGACCAGCGAATCTTCTTGGTCGCATAGTATAACGACAGATACCGTTCCTTATAACATCTTGGCGGATAAAGATCCTATACTAGGTGAAAGCTATCCGGTACCAGCTAAACAAAGAACGGAAGTCGGCGGAGATCTCGCCAATAGATTCGAATGGAGATACTTCGTTAGGCCGAATCAAAATTCGAAAAACAATAAAAACCCTTCGCCGAGAATTTTAACTAAAGTCGGTAAAAAGTTGCGTGTCAACGGTGAGAATCTTTTAACGATGGAGTACGATCGAGAAACAGCTTCGGTGTCGGTATTCATGGACGATAAAGTCGAACTACTCAACGTTACCTACGATAGATCTGCTAGACCGGTTAAATTGGGACCGAGAAATGGTATATTCACTGAAGTGGAATTGGAGTACGACAGATTCAGTCGATTGACCAGTTGGAAGTGGGGTGATCTTAGCGAAAACTACGGATTCGATAGAGCCGGAAGACTCAACGAAATAAAGTATGGAGATGGTTCTTCGTTGGTGTATGCCTTCAAGGATATGTTTAGCAGTTTGGTGAGTTTATTTTTCCTCAACAAATATTATACGTTTTTTCTTTCGCCTTCCCTAACTCTTTTATATTTTTTATATTTTATCATTATCTTCTTCAGCTCAGCTCTTGAGCAAACTCATTTCGCATTAAAAAGTTATATTAGTCGGATATTTCAGCAAAACTCTAACGTTATTTTAACCGGCTCTGTAGCAGAATAGCGTCAGTCAAAATAGCGCCGCACAAAAATAACGCAAAAAAAACAGCAGCGGACAAAATAGTGTTAGACAAAATATCGCCGCTTAAAAATAGCGTAGAGCAAAATCAGCGACGGACAAAATAGGGCCGCACAAAAATAGCGCAGAACAAAAATAGCGACAGACAAAATAGCGTTCGACTAAAATAGCGCAGAACAAAAAAGGCGACGGACAAAATAGTGCTAGACAAAATAGCGCAGAACAAAAATAGCGATGGACAAAATAGCGACGGACAAAATAGCGCCGCACAAAAATAGCACAGAACAAAAATAGCGACGGACAAAATAGTACTAGACAAAATATCGCCGCACAAAAATAGAGCAGAGCAAAAACAGCGACGGACAAAGTAGCGCGGAACAAAAATAGCGACAGACAAAATAGCGTTCGACAAAAATAGCGCAGAACAAAAACAGCGACGGAAAAATAGCGCCGAACAAAAATAGCACAGTACAAAAATAGCGACAGACAATATAGCGCTCGACAAAATAGCTTTACGACTGAATAAGGCCTTGTTCTAGTGTAAATGTAATTATAATATCATGAAAATGTAATGATAATAAACATTGCATGAATCCGCCTTTAATGATGATAATCTAGTTGTCTACGCTTTGATCTGTGTCAGCGGCCCTATTTTGTTCGACGCTATTTTGTCCGTCGCTGTTTTAACCTAGCGCTATTTTGTCCGCTGCTGTTGTTGTTCTGCGTTATTTTTGTGCGGCGCTATTTTGTCCTGCACTGTTTCAACCTAGCGCTATTTTGTCAGCCGCTGTTTTAACCTAGCGCTATTTCGTCCATAGCTGTTTTTGTTCTGCGTTATTTTTGTGCGGCGCTATTTTGTTCGGCGCTATTTTCTCCTGCACTGTTTTAACCTAGCGATATTTTGTCCTGCGCTGTTTTAATCTAGCACCATTTTGTCCGTCGCTAGTTTTATTCTGCATTATTTTTGGGCAGCGCTATTTTGTCCTGCACTATTTTACCCTAGCGCGATTTTGTCCGCTACTCTTTTAACCGAGCGCTATTTTGTCCGCTGCTATTTTAACCTAGCGCTATTTTGTCCGCCGCTGTTTTAACCGAGCGCTATTTTGTCCGCTGCTGTTTTAACCTAGCGCTATTTTGTCCGCTGCTGTTTTAACCTAGCGCTATTTTTTCCGCCGCTGTTTTAACCCAGCACTATTCGGCTACAGAGCCATTTTAACCTGGTTTGTAGCAGAAAACACCTAAAATTGTTTCGTTTTTTATATGAAATTTTAGCTAGATGAGCGCCAACCAGATCTATTAGATACTTCATTCTACATATAAAAACAAAAATTACGACCCTATAGTTGACAATCAATTCTTTTGTTCTTTGAATAAAATGAATATTTTTTTCCAGCCTCTCAAAGTTAGTACCCCAAGAGGCTCAGACTACCTTCTCCAATACGACGATTCCGGAGCTCTACAATCCCTAACAACTCCAAGAGGACACATCCACACATTTTCACTACAAACATCTCTCGGTTTTTTCAAATACCAATACTTTTCACCCATGAACCGCCACCCTTACGAAATAATTTACAACGATAACGGTCAGATATTATCGAAAATATTCCCTCACCAATCAGGAAGAGTTTCCTACGTATACGACAACGCGGAGAGATTAGAAACTACATTAGCAGGAATGAGCTCGACTCATTACGTCTACCACGAGCTGTTGGATCTCGTTAAGAGCATCGAAATTTTAGAACCGAACTTCGAATTGAAACAGGAATACAAATACCACGCTGGTATACTTAAAGATGAAAAAATTAAATTCAACAGTAAAAGTGGTTTGGATAACGCTCACTATAAATACCAGTACGATGGAAACGCTAGATTGTCAACGATAGATGTGGATATTAATGGAAAAGAATTGCCGCAGCTTAGATTGAAATACAATCAAAATCTGGGTATCTTGGAAGGTATCAGTGACTTGAGGGTGTACAGAAATACCTTTAATAGATCAGTGATGCAAGATACGACTAAGCAATTCTTCACCATCACTGACTTCGACGATCGTGGGAGAATAAAAACTATTTTGATAAATATTAAATCGTTCGACGTTTTTAGATTAGAAGTAGAATACGATTCTCGAAACAGAATCCAAATGCAAAAGTTAATGGTGGGTAGATCGCAGTTTATGGATAGATTTTCCTACAATTCCGATGGACACGTTCTAGAAGTCGTAGGTACCAGTAATTGGAAGTACGTATACGACGAAAACGGTAATATAATCGGAGTAATAAAAGAAAAGGAAAAAATATCACTGGGATACGACAGTGGCGATCGTGTGGTTCAATACGGAGACGTGGAATTCTACAGTTACGATTCTCGAGGATTCGTAGTTAGAAGAGGCGAACAAAAATACAGATACAATTCCAAAGGACAACTGATACACGTATTCGAACGCGACAAGTTTCAAATTTGGTACTACTATGACGATAGAGGTAGATTAATATCGTGGAACGATGATAAGGGAAACGTAACGCAATATTTATACACCAATCCGAGCACTCCTGATTTATTAACGCACGTACATTTCCCTAAGACAGGAAGAACGTTCCGCTTTTTATACGATTCTAGGAATGTTATAATAACAGTCGAAACGTCCGAACAAAGATTCTACGTCGCCGCAGATCAAAACGGTTCACCGATCGCCTTATTCGACATCAACGGTAATCTCATAAAAGAAACCAGAAGAACGCCGTTCGGTAATATCGTTTTGGATACGAATCCCGATTTCTATCTACCGGTTGATTTTCACGGAGGTATCTTGGATCCCAATACGAAATTGATATTTATCAATAAAAGATTGTACGATCCTATTGTTGGGCAGTGGATGACGCCCGATTGGGAGCGTTTAGCGACGAAGTTATCCATACCGACTGACGTATTCATCTATAGGTTCCATAATAACGATCCGGTCAATTCGAAATTGACTTTGGATTATATGACGAGTTTTAATAGTTGGTTGAAGTTGTATGGTTACGATATCGAGAAGATGCTTGGATCGAGATATATTAATCGAATGATTTATCGACCGAAAGCATTGGTGACTGCTCCACAACTGGCTCCTGATTTTGGAATTATGTCGGGGCTTCAGTGTATAGTAGATAAGGTAAGAATTATTTTTCGAGTATGCCAATTTTTTCTTTTAACTCATTCATTTTTTGTCTATTTTCTGGATTTACTTTTCTAGAGTTACTTAAAAATTATTTTCAATCATTATTTTTGTTTAAAAATTTTCCTTATAACTGTTTTTCTCCACTTTTTTTCATTCTTGTTTTTTTTTATCGAATTTATTGCCATTTTTTTCTCTTTTTCCAATTTTTACTATTTTTTTCCTTCTACTTCCAGCTTTTCCTCCCATTTTTTTTATTATTATTCCTTATTCTTTCTCTTTGTTCTCCACTTTTAGTTTAATTTCTTTTCCCACATTTTTTTTCCAGATTTTTCGACTATTTTGCCCCTTTTTTTTCTAATTTTTTACCATTTTGCCCCTTTTTCCAACTTTTCCCCACATTTTTTTTCATTATTATTCCTCATTCTTTTTCTTTGTTTTCCAATTTAATTTCAATTTCTTTTTCCACATTTTTCCCAGATTTTTCGACTATTGTGTCCCCTTTTTCCAACTTTTTTGACTATTTTGCCCCTTTCTTTCCAACTTTTTGACTATTTTGCCCCTTTTTTCCAACTTTTTTTACTTTTAACCAGTTTTATACTTCTTTTCAATATTTTTGACTATCCTCAGTTCTCCCACTTTATCCCATTACTTTTTCCACCTTAATTTTCCACTTCTTTTTCACATTTTTTCAGTTGTTTTCTCTCTTTCGATTTGGGTTCTACTCTTATCCTATCTATTCCCATTTCTTCCCATTTTTTCAATTACCCCCTCCTTTTTTCTACCTTTTTTCCAAATTAGGTCGATTGTATCTTCTTCTGCAGAACCTTTTGAGGTTTCAAGGAGAGGATTTCTTCTCCCTCTATTGCCATGCCTCTTCATTGATAGTTGGTCGAGGTCTTTAAGTATGTTTAGAAGTGTTCCCCCTTTTCCTATCAAAAGTCACATTTATTTAATCTCTTTTTCCACTCCTTTTTCTCTCTCTTTCATTCACTATTCCCTCTTCTTCCTCTTTTTCCTATTATCTCTCTCCTTTTTCTCCAAATTGGGTATCTCCTTCTGCACTCAGTTTAATCACATCTCCCCCTCAACTCTCCTATAAAGTGCAGAACCTTTTGGGGCTTCAAGGAGAGCATTTCTCCCTCTTTTGCCAAAGAGAAATAATAATTGGTAGAGTTCTTTCAGTATGTTCAGAAGTGTTCCCCTTTTCCTGTCCAAAGCCACATTTATTTAATATATTTCTATCTTCATATGGTACATGTTAGGTTGACTAAGTTTCCAATGCTCTTTGAGAAAACCTTCTAAGAATGCTTAGTTGGTTTTTGCGTACCAGTGTCTTTGAGTTTGGTCTTTTCCGATTGTAATTCTCCAGGTATATTTTGGACTGTTTCAGCTTTTTCTCTGCCTTTTTCTTCCTTTCTCTTAAATTCTCCTCTAAAACGAAAACGTCTAAAAATAATATCTCTCTTTTGATTCTTCAAATGTGTCCAGCTTCCTCACTTTTTCAATTTTGTAACTTATTTTTTTTTCACAGATAAACGAAAAATTCATGGATTTGAGCTTCGTTCCGAAGCCTCTATTGAAAATGGAGCCTAAAACGAAAAATCTCCTCCCCCGAGTTGCCTACAGGAGATCCGTGTTCGGCGAAGGTGTTCTCATATCTCGTTTAGGAAGTAGAGCTTTAGTTAGTGTGGTAGAAGGAG
Source organism: Galerucella tenella (assembly GCA_910591685.1). Lineage (NCBI taxonomy): Eukaryota > Metazoa > Arthropoda > Insecta > Coleoptera > Chrysomelidae > Galerucella > Galerucella tenella. The sequence goes on along the minus strand of CAJUYH010001462.1, from coordinate 53,715 downwards.
TAAACGGTGTAGTGCAAGACGTAGTAACGTCAGTGTTCAACAATTCGTTCTTTTTAAATTTACAATTCAGCATACACGATCAAGACGTTTTCTATTTCGTCAAAGACAATGTACTCAAAATACGCGACGATTTAGAAGAGCTGCGTCGATTAGGCGGTATGTTTAACGTATCCACACACGAAATAACCGAACACGGCTCGACGACAACAATAAAAGAATTGCGTATACACAATCCAGACGCCGTAGTTATTATTAAATACGGAGCAGACCCGGAAATAGAAACGCACAAAATTCTACGACATGCGCACAAAAGAGCCGTCGAACGAGCCTGGGAGATCGAAAAACAATTGGTCGCCGCCGGTTTTCAAGGTAGAGGAGAATGGACGGAAGAGGAAAAAGAAGAATTAATTTCACACGGAGACGTCGACGGATACGAAGGCATAGATATACATAGTATACACAAATATCCGCAGTTAGCCGACGATCCCGGGAATGTAGCATTTCAGCGGGACACTAAACGTAAACGAAGAAAGAGCGGCGTTAGAAGAAGTAGAATACACAGACATTCGTGATTAAAGAATTAAAAATGGTGATATTAAATTATAGTGCGGTTTGAAATCTATTTAAACTAACCTCCAGCTAGATTTTACGTATTTTTTATTTAAATTTCTAAAGTGGGATTTTAGTCCAGTAAATGAAGGGACAAATCTTCTGAAAAGTCCCTGAAGACTTCACTTTGGGCTCAATTGGTAGGTCACGGCAGGTGTTTTTGAACGAGAAAAAACTTAACGTGATTGAGTTTACGAAAGGAGGGGGAAATGGCCCCCCAAACCATGGAAAACGGGTTTCTCGCTAATATCTGGCTCAATATGCGAGCTATAAAATTTTTTGTCAGGTAAAAAATGAAGATCGTCTTATTATCTACGGAAATGGTCCTTATCATTTTTTTAGAAAATTCGATAGTTATCGAGATAATGAGACCTAAAAGTCTCCTCATTTCAGCTGCTGCTCTGCCTGTAGGAATTCTGCTGTCTATGCAGGGGGCGGACGAATTGTTCCATAACTCGGCAATAAATTGATATTTCCCGATGATTCAAAGCTCATCGCAATGGGAAGACCCATAGCTATCATTCCATGTAACTTGCTGCTCGTTCGTACTTGACAAAAATATTTAAAAAAGCGCTCAAAGTTTTTTTCCACAAGATTTTGAGACTATTTCATTGATTTGTTCATATTTTTTTGAATAGTCTTTTATCCTAATTTTTTTTATAATGTAGCCGAGAGCTAAAAATTGAGCCCAAAGTGGAGTCCTCAGCTACTTTTCAGGAGCTTTCGATATTTTCAGGTGTTCAGTTACTGGACTTTTTTTTGGCAATAATTTAAAAATGGTATGTCATTGATATAACGTATAACTCTAGCTGGAGGAGACGGATTTAACGCCCTACTATACTAAAATGACATCATAAATAATATTTTTGTGTGCCATATTCCATGACAGCAAATCAAATCCTAGTCGTTTCCTTACAGTCAACAATATTTAAAAACGTTACAGAGACGATATTTTTTAAATATAAAAATAAAAAATTCATGGCGTATTTTGATAAAATAATAAATAAATAATGTGAACATAGAAAGCCATGAGTCTGTCCAATTGAAATTTGTAATTGTGTTGTGTAAAAGCAATCAAAAGGCCTATATGTTAACGAAAGGATGCGTTCTCCAACAGGGTAGCCAAATTACTCTAAAGGATAATACTATTTAAAAAAATAATAATAATAATATGTGCGCTGGCTAAACTAGGGTAGGATCAATCGGAAAAATAAATTTTAATGTTTTTTAATAAATCAAAAATGTTCAACGTACTGGCCTATTATTTCAATAGGAATATATTTACACGGTGCGGGGTTAGTACGGTATCTCCATACTATAGAAATTATCAAAAAAGTTATTTTCAGCATACTAGGATACTTTTTCTGGATTTAGAATTGTCACCAAAATTTCACAAAAATATATTTATTAAAGTTGAGGTTCCAAGCTAACAGTTACAAAAGAACACACTGTAGACAACTTAGAACAATTTTGAAATAATCTTTTTGACCAAGTAAGCTGACAGTTGTTCTGTTTAGGCAAAAATGGGAATAAATCTCGTAGAGAACTGACCTTAACTTTTGAAACACCCTTTATAGCATAATTAAATCCTATATTCGAAGCATGATGGATAGATGAGATAGATGAGAATATGAATTTGAAATAATGTATATGATGTCTCATTAAACAAAAAGTATGTTTGGTTCACCATGTATGTATTAAAATAATTTCTAATCATACAGTTTTAAGTTGTCTATAATTCTTATAAATATCTTCTTTTGCTAATCATATATTTCGACGCACTAATGCCTCACCCTGTATATATACCCCCAATCCGTTGGAATATGTTTAATTTCAAACAATTCTATCCATAATTATTCATATTTTTTTCAGACCACGTTATTTTGCAAATAATTACAAATTTTTAAAAGTGGTTAATTTTTTAACTACTCAGACAAAAAAAATCATAAAATATAACTACTTTTGAAAATATGTCTTTTTTGTGTAGGATTTTTTTGGACAGTCAATGTAAATAATATTGTTGATAGTTCCTTTTGATCTTATCATGGAATCGTTGGTAAATAAGTGAAAACTCTGAAAATAGTTTAAAATATAAAATATTTAAGGTAACACTAAAAAGAATGACCTGTAAATATATCAGAAGCTTTTTATATGAAAACTAATAGTGAATTGCTATGATGAGTATTTGATTAGATATTTATATGCTGCAAATTCTTATGAATGTTTTCAGAAAAAAACATCATAGGCCAGTCTGTCAACACAATAATGCATCACAAAAAAGATACATCATAGTTATTTATTTTTACAGTTTTCAATTTTATTTTGAAAACCAGAATAGACCGAATTCAAAAGAACATGCGTACTATTTATCTAGTCTTATTTGTCACCTGTATAGGGACAAAACTTTTTTTCACATATGCATGTCATCATTCCTTCTTTCTACATCAAATATTTCTTATCGATTGTGTCTTTACTTTACATACATCACTGTATATTGGCCTATTTTGGTTTCACTCGCATGAAATAAAAAAAATTGCCAACAAATACTCTTATCTGTTAACAAACTGACCTATAATTGAATATGTAGCATTTGACTGATATAATATTATCCATTCACAATGATTATAGGTACATATTATGAAGCATAGATGTTATAATTAATTTATTATATTTTTTTGTCAACTTTTACAATTCTATTGGTGCTTATATCTCCACAACCCTTGAAATATTAGATTTTCTAGCCCGTCAATACTCTGCAATGGGCAAAGTTATCATTAGAATAGCGTACTTAGATGTAACCGAAACAATTTCATTCACAACAGATGAATTAGACACCAGAATTAGTGTAGGGATGATAGTCCCTGTATGCAAAAAGAAAAGTTACATTTCTAAGGTGGAAAATATAAAATGTTCAGTGAATTCTTGTTTATTTCAAACAAGTACAAGTTGTGAATGAAATTGACAAGAGGCCATTTTTTATTAAATAAAATGAAATTGTAATAATTGCCCAACTGACTAGAAACGTTTTTCACACTACATTGTATTGAAATAATAGTATATTATGTTACTAGGAGTAGAAGGCCAACATTATTGTTGAGCCCAGATTCTTGCACTGCCGAGGCGCTAGCCGAGGCTGTGCAAACTGGGCGAAACATATAATGGGCCTTCTGCTCCGAGTAACATATACTATTTTTTCTTCAAGCGTAATAATAATATGCATTTTATAAAAAATATAGAAGGCTTTGTTTATATCTCAACTATTTAATTAATACAAACGAAAAATTACATAAAGTGTTACCTATTTATTAACAGTAATATTAAATGTGCAGTTTTGTATACTGCAGTTGTTTAAATTTAAGCCACTGCCACCGCTTTCAGCTTCGACATTTACAATTTTGTCATTGGTATACATCATATTATTAGTAAGTTGATTGTCGATTATTATGTCAGCGATTCCAGAACTATTACTTGGTTGTTCTTGCCAATTAAGTATTTTTTGTGCAGTTTGTGTTTTACTGGAAATGGAATCCTCTAAGTACCCTTCAGCAACACTGGTGGATTTCCATCCACCATGCCGCTTTAAAGCGGTAATATCACCTCCGTTGTCAACTAAAATAGTTGCGGAAGTCCTCCGAAGGCAATGTCCTGTATATTCATGAGGATTTGTTAATTTCAAAAACGTAGCAACGTCTTTTGGTACGTTTGATATTTTGTGGATACCCATTACCACACGGTGACATTTACCATTCTGGTATTTAATAAAAAATCGCTGCAGGCCAATATCATCCGGACGAAGAGCCGTATACTGTCTTACCAAATTCAAATAAAAATCGCCAATTATAGTAAACGACCGTTGTTTTTTGTTTTTTGTGTTTATGATTTTAACCAAAATTAAATTTCCCAAATCTTGGATTTCGCTAGACTTTAAATTAACAAGTTCATCGCATCTAAGGGCTCCTGTGACTCCAAATATTAATATAACCTAAAACAAACGTTGAAATAAATAAAAAAAAAAGCTGGTAGCACCGGGATTAGAACCGCTGACCTTTGCGACCGAAGACAAAAGCTCTGCCACTGAGCTACCGTCATTAAATGTTATAAGTAGGAAATGAGGTAATATTTGCTGTCAAGTTAAATATTGATCTGCTAGTAGATATCACTGTCAACGGTTTAATAAACGTAATAATGATTAAAAAGAAATAAGAAAGTACCTACCTTTGTTGCTAAATAAACATTATTTGGTGCATCCTTGAGAAATTTATCAAATTGATCTTGTGTTAATACTTTTGATTTTTTCGGTGTATAATTTTCCCCTTGGCGCTTTATAAATGCAATTAATTTGCTATATTTTTCTATTTTAACATTATGTTTAATGTTTAATTGACTTTTAATCATTGAATACTGTGCCCATAGAGTAGAACTTTTAAACTTTCTGGACAAATTCGTGAAGTACCTATGCAAGCATAACGTTTTCCGTGTATTGCTGTACATTATATTCATTGCACCATTTTAGAAATTTTTCGTATGCAAAATCATACAGTTTACGCGACTTCGTTGGAATTAGAGTTTCAATACTGGAATTAGCTATTTCAACTAATTCCGGAGGCGTACATTGCAATTCTTGAGACATTTTTCACAAAATTTTCAAAACAGACAAACGTCAAATTAAATAAGTTTAAAAATGACAGTTCCTACCTACTTGATTACAACGCCCCATTATTTTATTAGTACAATAATGAAAATTAATTTTTGTACTAGTAAAATAATGGGATATTTCTACGGTCTGTGTTGCAAAAAGTAATATAGTTATTATTATACGCTTGAAGGAAAAATGTGTTATTAGAATGCCATAGTTGAAATAATATAAACCGTGTTTAGGTACAGCTGTTGTAATGATAAATTCACTCTTTTTCTATAAAACTTTTGTACTCTTCAATAATACTCAAATCGTTCAACTGTTTTTTTTTATTTGTGGTGTATGATATGGACGTTCTTGAAATTGAATAGGTAGGAAAAATGGGCGGATGAAAGCCCATATGTGGAAAAGTGATATTTTTTCTAATGTGACTAAAATTTAAAGCAATACTTTCTTAAAATGTCTTAATTATTATTATTATTAAATTATGTGCAATTGTTGTGTGGCTGTCTGACACACGGCCTGCACTTGTAATGCATTGAAAATACTGATGACCATATTCGTAAAATATTGATAATGATATTTTATGTATGTATATATATATAAATTTATTGTGTATATTGTTTTTATATGTAAATATATTATGTTTTATTCAGTAATATAATCGTTTATTAAAAACAGAAGTATTTAATACTAAAGATTATTATTTTACCACAAATTATACCCAATTCTTCACACCTAGGTAGGTACCACTCAATGGAATATCTCTTTCAAATCCATTCATTTGGATAATTATTGCCGAACCAGTCACTAGCTGCTACAAATTTGGTTCTCTACCCAAATTGTGCACATAATTGCTGCTAAAAAAAATCAAGAATATCATAATATGACTGATAATTTTAGGAAATATGTCGTTTTGTTAAAATTTTTTGAAATCCCCCTAGATGAAATCCATTCTGTCAGTGTGCCAGACGAATTATTGTAATCGTTGTTGAAACTTTTGTAAAGAAGATGATAATATGGAAACCTAACCTAACAAATTATGTGTAGGTATTTGCATAACGAAAGTTTTATTTATTTACAATAACATTTATAAACAGTACAATCATTACTAAAGCAAATATTTTTCAAAGTATTCTCATTATAGTCATTATTAATTATTTCAGTCATAATTTCACAAAAGAATTACCTAAAAGTTTTAAGGGGAATCTATCGGCAGCGATTTGACAAAATATCGAAGAATTTTTGGCAAAGAATTTTGAAGTAATGGATGTATTGAAAATTAAGAAGAAAATATATCATGTATATTAATGTTGAACTTAGAGTTCTCATTGAATAAAAACTTTGAAATGCTAACCAAATTTTGTTGAAAAAAATATGAAAAATACACATATTAAGCAAAGTTTAAGCTCTTGTAAAGAATTAAATATGGATTGAATGGAAAAACTAATTTATAAGGGGTCTAATTTGAAGCTTTATGAATACTATATAAAAATCTCAGAATCCTCAAATTACTTATGACCGTACAATTCCTTATTGAAATTCGGTTGCTACCACTAAAATATCGGATAAAAATCCATCTCTTGCTTTTCTATCCTTTTATGTAGGGTTTTTTTAGCGAGCAGCTGGTTATAACCCAGCGGTCACTTGCGGTAACAGGCGGTTATTCACGTTTTAAAATAATAGTGGTTATAACCACTGCCATTGACTATGGTAACTGAAGTTAATACCGCGGTCACTGATTTGAAGTTTTGGTATTTACCATTCGTTGCAAAAAATTGAGCGGTATTAACTTTTTATGACCGGTCACTCGCTAAAAAAAGCTTATTGTCAGTAGTCGCGTGCCGTTCCATTGTTGATACAACCCTCGCCGGTCTCCCAGTTCAGTACTGACGATGTACGTCAACCAAAATCCGCTTGGACCGCTTGGCTACCTACATGTTGCGGAGCTTTCATATTTCTAATAAAATTTTCGTTATGTGAACTTAAACGTGAGGACGTAGAGAAACAAAAAAATATACAAAGCATAATTGTGCAAGGTCGAATTTGGTAGATGCCCCTTAAATTTAAATTTACTGTCATTGAAACTGACAGATCTCTCGTATTTTATCATAATAACTATAGATGGCCCCCATTCGGTTAAACCAGCGTGGGTAGTTATTTTTAATGTATTTGTTATGTGGTTTTATACTGGTTACCGGTTATCGATGTGCCCATTCAGCTTCATTAATAAATTCTTGACCAGATTGCGATTTTTCGCCTTTTCGGTTTTTCCATGGCGATTAGTATGATATAACATAAAAAAAGAAATCCATTAACCGTATACCGACGATCGATCTATAACCGATAAACTTTATGATCGCTAAAAATGGGAATAACGTCAATTCATATGTCAACATTTCCCGATAGCCCGATTGATTGGTTCATTAGAATGATTTCCTTCAAAATTAAAGCCAAGATGATGATGAAAAGTCACCTTATTTACATAGACTCAATTTAGGGCTGGCCTTAGGATAATTTTATCTACTGTAATTAAAAAGCTTACCACCCTATAGAAAAGTGTTTTCAATTAAAAAAATGGATCTACACAAGCCTGTAGATATGGGTAATCGGGTAGGTATTTATTTGAAAAATTGTATATTATATCTAATTTGATAATAAAAAACATTGATTTTTTTTAATTACAGAGTATGGACGAACTCAGTGTAGAGGAGAGATACAGGTAAAATTTTCACCAACCCTTAATTCATTCATTAAAATAATTTATTTCAGGTTAGAACATCAAAAAATACATGAACAACACAAGGGCCATGAGAAAATGCACGCTGAAATGGTTATAGTATTAATTATTACACTAATGGTAGCCCAACTGTGCCTCATAGAATGGAAAAAACGACATTACAAAAGTTATTCTGTAAGTTAGCGAGTCAACACAAATCCTATTATATTACAAAACATTATTTTCAGCTAATAACTTTACTTGGAATGTGGCTTGTACCTTTAGGGCTTTGTTTAAGAAGCCACTGGTGGCGATTTATATTTATATGGCTGTTGTTTTCTAGTATAACTAGTTTAATTGTTAGAAAAGCCATTCAGAAACCTATAGAAAGAACAACCCCAAGGTAATAGGTTCAATTTTCACACAACTATTTAGATGATTTAGTAAATATTATCACATGAATGCCTTAGACCTCATAATGAAATCATTATTCTAAACATGACTATATTAATCAAAATTTTTTTAACATTTTATCATAATATAATTTATATTGTAGTAATTTATCCATGTTCCAGATTGGTTTATAAATGGTTTCTGCTTCTGCATAAATTAAGCTATGTGCTTGGACTAGTTGGCTATTTTATAATGATGGCAACATTTTTTTGGACTAAATTTTGTATTCAACGCAAAGCCAAATAGTTGGATGGACTGTGCACTATTGTTAATATTTTACGGAGTGTACTATGGTGTACTTGGTAGAGACATAGCTGAGATTTGTGCTGATAAAATGGCAGCTCACATTGGGGTATGAAGTAAAAATGTCAATATTTTGTATAAATTGTATTGATGTATGTTTTTTTTAGTATTATTCACCACAGGGTATAAGTACACGAAATTTAGATCCTGGTGTATGTGCAGTATGTGGAAATAAGTTATTAGTTCAAGAAGATGAAGAAGGAGTTATAGAAAATACTTATAAATTAAGTTGTCAACATGTGTAAGTATACAGGATATCAAAGATTTCAATAGATATAAATGTTTTGTTGTTGTAGATTCCACGAATTTTGCATACGTGGATGGTGTATAGTAGGAAAGAAACAAACTTGCCCTTATTGTAAAGAAAAAGTAGATCTAAAAAAAATGTTTTCCAATCCATGGGAAAAGCCACATGTGCTTTTTGGTCAATTGTTAGACTGGGTAAGGTGGTTGGTGGTTTGGCAACCGATGATTCTATTTCTAGTTCAAGGAATAAATTGGGCATTAGGACTGGAATGATAAGACTATGGAAAAAAATACCCTAATTTGTTCACTTATTGTAATTTTTTGTTACCAAACTTGTGATGTTGAGTTATATAATAATATTAAAAAATGTCTATTAAACAAATGTATTATTCAAGGTGGAACAAAACAACATTGAAAGTGTAGTTGAGTTGAGGAAAAACACTATAGCAGTTTTATAACTAAATAAAATCAATAATAATTAATAATAATCAAATCAGCTGTAGAAAACCAAATTATTCAACAACTCAACAGAAATAGGTATCAAGTAAACTTCACTGAAAGAAAAAGAACTAGGTAGGTATAGCAGGCAATCTTGAAGATATTTTGCAAAATTTGCTCTGTAAATAAGTATAAAAACAATCAAAGGCATAGTACAACAATAAAGCTGGATTTATAACCTCTATTGTTCGTGATTCTGCTTGAAAATAACCAAATTTTATATCACTTTATATTGATACAAAAACTAAAAACAATAACAACACAAATAATTTGTTCTGTAAATTTTCTTGCGACAAACGTCATTTTTGTGACCTATCAAATTTCAACATACATCACCAGCAACGAAAATTAGCCGGCTCGGGAACAACTGTGAATAATGAATTTTATAAATCCAGCTTAATTGTGTTAAATTTTGAAGATTTTTTTAGAACCTTTGCAAAATATAGCAAATCAACCAAATACCCAGCTATTCAAAAAATATATCACTTCATAAAATACATAGGTAAAAATAAACTTACCTATTGCGTTTTCATGGTATTTTCTTCACCATCAACCAGACACCGTCATATAGGACATGAAATGAAATCTCGATCAGTTATTTGCAGGGCACACTAATTTTTATACCGGTATGCTAAATATAAAACCGTCCAAAAGTTCTAGGTTCGCCATTTGCACGATTCAATCATCTGAAATAACGAAATGAAAAAAGCCGAACGAAAAATATCGTTAAAAAAATCAATAATGTCTGAACAATATTAAACACTACAAATATATCGAGTTAAATGATACGCACAAAAACGTCACAAACCGCTGACCAACTTGATCAGACAGAAACTCCTAAATAATAGGGAACTTGCCCATTTTTTTTATTTTACCAAAATGTGTCTTTATATATGAAAACACATTATACCAAATATCAGCCCTTAAATCGCAATACTTATTTCACAATAAATAATTAAAGTTGCAATCGCCACCGGGTATATTCAAACGAAGCAGAATGCGCGGCAGCGGCTGTGACGTCACACCGCACCTCGTGCATCGGTAACCATAGAAAGCACCCTTCCGGCACGAGTTTGACAGCCATTTGAAGCATTTCTTATTGATTTTTTATCGAATTCGAATCGTTAGCGTCAGTTTCTCAGTTTTTAAGTGTTGTTTGAATTGTCAGTTCACGATCGCCTGACTCGAAAAGTGCGGTCTGACGTGACGTCACAACCAATGGCAGCGCGTTATAAGAGCAGTTCAAATTATTCAAATTTTAACCCTTTATTTCTCAGGTAATTTAATCGTTATTGGAATTTTTCTTTTTCTACGAAGTTCCTTATGAATATCCTACGATTTTAATTGTTTTTAAATGATTTTATTTTTTTGGCAAGTTCCCTATTGCTAGGTACCTACCTACCAAACTAAAATTTATGACACATCCCGATCACCTATTTGCCGATTGAAGAATATTATACTGAAAGCAAACTAATGTTTTGTTGTGACACACGACTTGTAAAAAAGAAGGAATTTGGTGTACCTATAAAACAAGAGTACCTACCTAATAACTATAATATTAAGACTCACTCAACAAGCTTTCTTTTTCGAACAAACAAGTTGTAACCTCTACTTAGTTCAATACAAAGACATCTTCCAAGAGATTATAAATAAACTTTCGTACCAATTGGTATTTCGTGGAATTTCCGCCAACATCAACTGGTCATTTCCATATTCATACGACATAAAGACTCGATAAAAGTTAGTTAATAATTTCTCTGCACAATAATTTTTAAACCGACCCGAAGTTGAGGTTATGTTCTAGGTTCACTATTCACGATTCAAAATCTAATTTATATAAAATATATGAAACGAATAAGAAGTCCGATCCTAATATCTTTTTAAGAAATCAGTTATTTGAATTAATACAATAATTTGTTTGTTTGATATTATATTAAACAATTTTCTATGAAAGCAAAAACGTAGGTAGCAAATTGTTAACCGACTAGATCAGAAACTATAGTTACCGAGCTAGAATTTTACGTTTACGACACTTTCCGACCACCTACCGTATTTGCCGATTGTCGAATATACAGAGAGCAAGCTAGTTTTTTTGTTGTGACGCAAATGTTATAAAAAAGCTTTAAAAACAATTCAAGTAAGAGGGAATTTGGTGAATAGAAACAACGTGTATTGTACATTAGAATAAGAATTTAAATGAAAAATATATAAGAAAAAAACGTTTTAATAATATCACATAGGTAATTAAAGAGCAAGAATGTTACAAAATATTCGGGAAATGAACATGGGCATATCACAAATAGAGAAATCAATCTATTTAATAGTAGAAATAAAATAATTAGTAGGTACTAATAGTTTCTTCATTCTAAATAAAAATTAGGAAACAAAATAAAAGGACCTCGCAGAGAGAGGTTATGGAAAAGTAACATCTTTATTAAAATTTTAGCCAATATAACCGGGATCACATTTCCATAAGTTCCCCTGCAAGATACTTTGGTTTTATAAAACTCATTTTAATAAATAAATTATCGACTCATGAAATATTCAACCACTAGCTAAATTCACACAAAAGTTACAAATATTATTATTGCTTGTAAAACATATTTTATGGTAACTTCGACCGCAATCACATCGTTTTACATCAACTAAAATAGGATTATTTACGGGGAGCTGACAGAAAGAACAGTTGGCAACATCCTGAGGCGTTTTCTTAAAGTTTGCAGGTGATTGGGAGCCCATATATTTTTTAAATAAAAAGTCCTTCAAAGACTCCTCAAACTGAAAAAAAACATACAGTTGAAATATGACACATTACTCATGAATCACCCTGTATATACAGTATGGTTGTGGATTAACACATATTATTCTTTAAAACAAAACAAAAACACATAACGTCATTTATTTCTACAAATTATTATTCAACAACAATAAATGCAACATTACAGATTTGTTAGAAATTATATACTGAATTTATTTTTTGAATTTTAAAGAAACAGCTTGATCGCTTATTAGAGTGAATCTCTGAAGATTATCGATTTCTTCTTGTGTAGCTCCTCTAATGCTAAATGCATTGAAAATATTATGTCCTGTCATATATCCAACACATCTAACGGTTTTTCCCAAATGAAAATCATCCACATCGATGTGAGTCACTGTGTAATAAACTACTTGTAAAATAGGACCAGTTATATTTCTTAAAAGCATTATTCTTTGCATTCGAACAGCACCTTCTCTTAAAGAGACCATTGTAGCTATAACTTCGTAGTAACAAAAATTGTGTGTAAGCATTTTGTTCCATTGAATCAGTTTTTCTACCGTTCCAGTGAAAATACATAACTTTTCGCTTGGACTGGCTCCGAAAGGTTTTATTTCAGTAATGGTGTCTTCAGTTTTTTTAGGTTTGGAGAAGTTATCGTTCGTGCTTGTAAATTCAGTCTAAAAAATATCGAAATTACTTAGACAACTAGGTACCTATCTATTATAGATAGATGTTTTATTTTTGTACTTACTGAAGATGTTTGAAAACTCGCCGTGAAATTGCGTTTCGATATTTGATTGTTAGGAATTTCTTCAAGGTTAGTATTAGTATGTTCATTTGGCCGCGTTCTAGTGGCGCTAGATGTCACATAATGTGAATAATTCGAACTTTTCAATCTTCCAGTATATAATGGCGGTAATTCAGCATTACTTCGTTCTCCTGTATAAACTGCATTTCGATTAGGAATCGTATTATATTGTTCAGTTTCTGTATAAACTTTGTTTCTATTTGGAATAAAAACAGGCTCTCTATTACCCGTCAAATTCGCAGGTTCAGGCATTAAATTTCGTCGATTTACATTATAAGCAAACTGACTGGAACCATTATCATTTTGTATTCTACGTGGTTGATTCATTTTTGAATCTTTGAATCTTCACTTATTTACTTTTATTTAAGTACACT
>CAJUYH010001462.1:15879-40211 GCA_910591685.1 Galerucella tenella | reverse complement strand
TCATACAAATTACAAGCCAGTTTGAAATGTTCTACTTTTCTTTTATGGGCTTTTGGTAATGGAAATTTACAAATACAACAGTCCACTTTAAAATTATTTAACTCTAAAAACGACGCGTTTAAGAAATCCACTGTACTAGGTAGAAGATCATTGAAATTGTAGGAATTTTTAGACGCTAGTTTTATCATCTGTTCTTTACACCAAATTGAAGCGTTTTCATCACATTTTTCTTGGACGTATTGTATAAAAGATTCAAATAATGTTAGTAGTTCGTTTAAATTAGAATTGTTTAAAATTTTACTACTTTCTGTCAGTTCTGCTAACTTATAAGATTTATTAAGTACATATTGTTTAAATAAAATATTAAGTTTTTCTATTTTTACATCCATATTCAAATTTTCAACTAAATTTTCTGGTAAACAGCTACCATTAAGTGAATATTGATTTTCTACTAATACTATTCCATTTTCAAGTTTAATTTTAAACTTTGGATCTTTAAAAAACTCCCTAAGTTTATCAAATATGTTTTTTATCTTTTCTATCACATCATCAGCTCCTATTTCTTTCAATTTATTTTCTAGAACAGATAATAAATGTACTTTCTTGGATTCTTCTATTAACGATAAAACTTCACTGTTAAAAACCATACACAAATCAGAACATAACAAATACTGTTTAGCACATAAGCTATTTATTAATAATTCTTCTAAAGTTTGTAATGAAACGATGTTGATTTGTAAATCATTCCTCCAAATGTAAATGTGATGATTAAGAATCTTTATATCCTTTATATTGTCAAAAATGTGAGACCAACATAACATACTAGTAGTTTTCATGTCAAAAAAATAAATCCCTTTAGTATTGAAAGTTAGAATTATGTTTCGATATAACATATAAACTTTACCAAAGTTAAAATCTTTAGAACTAATAATATTCTCAAAATGATTAACTTTTAATCTAGTTTCTTGTGTATTTTCTAAAAAAATTAAATCTGAAGAATTTTCACAAAGAGAGTTTTTAAATTGGTAGGTTGTTAGAACTTTAGCTTCAAAGTTGGCTGTCCACAATCTACTTCCGGGCCTAGCACAATAAATGATCCCATCCTGGTTATTTACAGAACTACTTAAGTTACCTTCTTCCCCAACAGTTTTAAATGCGCTTTTAGTTTTTTCGTGTTTCGAGGTATAATCTGAGACATTTATTTGTGAAAAACACGCACCGAAATTACCGTCTCTTAATTTTTTACCAATTTGCTTATATTGCTCTTTTTCTGTATCACAAAGGTAAGTACGTGTTTTCGTTGATATAAGTAAATAATTTTTGTAAATATCTATTTGGATTATAGTTGAATCCAACTGCATTAACGTTGTAGAGGACGTTTGGAAGATCGCTTTAGTCTGAAAGAAAATTAAGTTTATATCTGCTGAAATTAGACACTTATATACTTACCAAAGTTGAACTTAATGTACACACTGAAATTTTTCCAGTATTATCACCACAATATAAATCATTTCCATGCCATGTCATCACAGTTACTGTATTGCCTTCATGTTCAGTATACAATAGAGGTCGTAAATTTAAATCAAGAAAAACATTTTCTACGATGATAACATAACCTCTGGAAGATGCTAGAGCAATACTTTTTTCATTTACAGATATTTTTATTTGGACCGTTGCACCTTCCTGAAACAGATTATTTTATAGTCGATAAACAAGCATTAATAATAGCGTCAGATCACCCAGTGGCAGTATCAGGCATTTTTCTTCAATAAATATACTTTTGTGTGCTTTTTGGGGTACATTGTAAAACTTACTTTGCTTGGAATTAGCTTAAGAAATTCACATGGTGATCGTTTAAAAATATAAATTCCACCACTGCTTGTTCCCAAAATAATATAATGATCCGAAACATCGAAACAAGTCAGCTAAAATAAAATTTAATTACCAATTATATTAATTATATTATAATTAAATTATACCTTGATGCGCTGAGTATTTTTAAAAGTTCCACTTATTGCTGTTTTTATCCTACTTAAATATTCAACTAAAACATACTTATCCATTTTTAGATATTACAAAAAAATAAGGTTATGTTTTATAATGTTTTTATTTTTCACTGTCATTTTTGAAAGGAAAAATCATGAAAATAGTCAATGCCAACATGCAGAAATTCTGAAATTTTCAAGGAAATTGTGAACCACTGTCTGATAAAGATGCACACATTATTTTGCATAAGTCAGACAGAGAGATGGAGTGTTTGTATTTTTTTGAAGTTGCCATATGTACAAAAAATGTGTCTTGGCTATTTTTGAGTTAAGCTGTTTCAATTAAGATATTGACTCTTGTAGCAACATAAAATATTTTTTCTACTACCGTGTGTAAAGTACGTACTTTAGACACATTTTCGAGTGCGTAAAACTTTATTTTACGCACTAGTGCGTAAAGAGTTTTACTTTACGCACTAGTGCGTAAAGAAAAAATTCCAATATGTATGTGGTTATAGATATCTAGTCTTATAAAAATATAGGTATAATAAACGGATATTAAATCTAAGTTTTTTTCATAAATTGGAGATAGAAACCTATAGAATTCGGTAAAGTAACCTAATAATTATTGTTAAATGATTATTGAGTACTGGAAATAATACGGTAAATAGGTATAAGTCATGGCGGTGAGTGACTGACATTTCTTTGTGAATTGAATCTGACATTTAAAATTTAAATTGAGATCTTCCGACTATACCTAGAGTAAGCAATTGTATTTTATATTTAGGAATTGAATATTTTTAGAAAACTATGATGTTATTTTAGATTATTATAAAAAGACTCTTCTAAAGAAAAATTTAACTTACTTTACGCACTAGTGCGTAAAGTATGTTTCTTTACGCACTAGTGCGTAAAGAAAATTACTATTAAATTTTTGTATTTCAATTAAATATTCGCTAGTAGAAAAAATATTGTATGGAATTCGTGTGTAAAGACCATTTTTTCGACTCATGTGATTGTCGCATTCGCCTGCGGCTCATGCGACAATATTCACATTCGTCAAAAAAAAGGCTACTTTACACACAAGTTACATAAATAACTATTTCTTAGGATATAACATTTTTCTCTATATATTGATTTTCATTTTTTGATGGATAAAATATCCTATAATAAAAATAAAAAAAGCCCTAAATATTCTGTTTCATGACTTTTGACATTTCTGGCAACAGTGTCGAGCTGCATCCAATTTGACATAGAAAATAACGGTGTAACGGTGGTAGCAGTGATGAGATTGGAAAGTGCAATGGTGGAGTAAAATTTTTGCCATTGTTTTGAATGTATTAGTTTAATTATTATTTTTGGAAACTAATTTATGATAGCTGAGAAAAAACAGAAAATTATTTAACAGCCCATTGTAGTAGTAATAACAGTACTTCTGAGAATTTGTTGTGCCAAAATGGATTTGTCAACTGATAATCCAAATTCGCAAGACTTTTTAAAACAAAAAAGAGGTCGACGAAATTCAAACTCATCGTATTCCTCATATTTATCTGATGGAGAAGTTGATACCATAGATATGAATAGCATACATTTTGAAGATGATGAAACCTGGTAAGTAATATTTTAGCAAATGTAGCTTCACAGATGTGTAGTAATATTCATTTTATTCCATAGGCTTTACTCTTCTAATAGTGGAAACCCTGTTTTGGATTTAGATAAATGGTTACATAAAGATTTGGATACCAATTATACTCCTCTTACGAATATTACATTACATATTGATTCACAAAAGAATGTTGACTCTAGGACATTTACACGTCCCAAAAAACGATTTACCCGTCCTTCTATAGAACGGTATAATGAGGAGATGTATGGAAGTAGCAGTGAAACAATTACATTACAAACGAATTCTAGAAGTTTTATAATAGAAGAAAATCCGGAGCCTATGACTACTGAAATGCCTGTAAATTTTGATCTATCTCTACCTTCCAGTAGCTATTATTTTGAAAAAATTATAGCTGACTCTGGAGACGTTGATTCATTTCAAAACATGTCCCCGCCAAGCCTTGTTAACTCCATGTGCTCATCTACATTTGCCAACCTTATGGAAAGTAGTTTTATTAAAAATGATCCTATTTTAAGAGAAATTAGAGATACTGACTATTCTGAAACTGTATTATTGCAAGATTCTGAAGCTCCAATGTTCCAATCTATAACTGAAAGTTGTAGTAGTATAAATTCCGATACCCCTGAAAACTTCCTGAAAAAAGTTTCTTTTAATGGAACATTTAAAAGAAATACTAGAAAAGATGGGGATAGACTGAAACAAACTGATTTGACTTTTAATAAACCTGTGGAATTAGGTAAATAAATGAAATTATTGTTAAAATATGTTATAATTATTGTGTTTTAGAAAGAGAAACTACAATTAAAAACATTTCTGAAAACCCTACAGCTTGCTGTGATGAAACTTGGACAAATCCAAATGGTACATATCTTAGAACTCCTAAACACAATGGCACATTTAAAAAGTCTGATATAAAAAAGAATCATAATATTCTTAATGCAACTTATGAGACAGCATTTCAACAAAAAACAAATGCAAATACAACACATGTGCTTATGAAAGACTGTAATGGTGTAGAAGACATGAAGAAGGAACTATCTGACCCCATTGATATGCACAAGGATTTAAATAGGTAGGAAAAATGTATTTTCTTGTTTAAAATGTATTGAGTGTATTGAGCCTGAAAAGTAGTCCTTTAGAAACTTTTTCCTGGTCAAAATTTTGTTATGACCCTCTTTTCCCATTTATAATCCAAGTTGTTTATGTCACTTGTGTATTTTAGATTTAGTTATTGTCTTGAAAATGAACACATACAATTAGATGAAGCCGATGATGATTTAAACAGATTATCAAACAATTTAAAAACTTCCGCTCTAAGCAGTTCCGCAGGCTCTGCTGACAGTCTAGACAGATTAAGCAGCATGTCAAGCAGTAGTAGAGGTTCAAATAAAATGCTCAATATGGCTGATGTAGACGCAATTGTAGAAATGCAGGAAAGAAGTAAGTACTACACATATTACATATTTTTATATTCTTTTTCTATACATTTAGCTATAGTATTCATCTGTATATTATAAGTACCTTCGTATATACTTGCGATCTTCGTATCTCTGTACATTTTTTCTTGTATACAAGCCTTCGTAAATCCAACTCCTCCCATCCAATCAATACACTTGATACAAGTTTGCTGCGCAACTTCCGACGCATAATACTTAGCCATTGAAGCTTGCTTCAAAAATTCCGCTTGGATCTCCACAAGTCTAGCTGCGTTGTATGTTAAAAGTCTCGCGCATTCAATTTGAGTCGCTATTTGGGCTATTTGATATTGTAATCCTTGGAAATTGAATATTGGTTGCTTAAACTGAGTTCTTTCTAATGTATAAGGGATGGTAGCGTCTAGACAACCTTGAGCTAAGCCTACTTGTTGTGCTGCTATCCCTATTCGGCCTTCGTTTAAAGATCCAGCTACTATTTTATAACCTTGACCAACTTCTCCTATTATTGCCGATTGTGGGACTCGGACGTTGTCAAAATTAACTGGATGAGTACCTGTAGAAGGAAAGTTGATAGAATTTACAAATTAGAAAGTATGTCTTTACATACCAGATGCACAAATTCCTAATTTATTTTCTGGCTTTCCAACGGTCAATCCAGGACTATCCTTTTCGACAACAAAGCAAGTAATTCCTTTATAACCTTTAGATGGATCTGCATTAGCCATAACTACAAATAATCCTGCTATACCAGCGCTAGATATCCACAACTTAGTCCCGTTCAAAATATAATCAGTACCATCCTTTTTGGCAGTTGTTTTCATTGCAAAAGCGTCTGAACCTGATGTAGCTTCTGATAACGCAAAAGCGCCGATAGTGTTAGTCGCTAGACGTGGAAGGTACATTCGTTTTTGCTCTTCTGTGCCTAATTTGCTTAATATGGTGTTTACCAAAGTTATGTGTATGTCGACTGGTACAGATACTGCGGGATCTACTTTTGCGATTTCTTCTATTGCTACTATACTTCCCATCATATCGAATCCCGTTCCACCTAAAAGTATTTATTTTTTTGGAACCCAATTGTTTAAAAATCATCACAAACACCATGAAAATGAAGGGGAAAAACATTCAACTGCAGCCCTGGTTCTACATAATTATCTAAATAGCTGTTACCTACCATATTTTTCATGGATACCTAAACCAAACAATCCATTTGCAAAACAAGCGTCTAAAACTGATTTTTTAATATTACCATCCTCTTCCATTTCTCTAACGTACGGTTTTATGCTAGTTTTGGCAAATTTCGCAATGTTTTCCTTTAAGCTAAGCTCATCTTCCGTTAGTTGCGTTAAAGGTAAGTGTTTTCCGTAATTGTCGTGGTTCTTCCTTTTTTGGTAGTACCCAAAATTTTTCTTTCGAAAAAATCTGGTACTTCTGTATATTGGATGCATGTTGAAAGTCTTCTGAAAGAAATTTAAATAATGTGGAACTTGTTGTTAATTAATGTGAATATTTATTTATAAATTATAAAAAGATAACAATGATTGTTGTTTTAACCTTTGATAAGATACCAGATTGTCTGTGCTACGGGGGCTTATTAAAATTAAATTTACAGTTAAACATAATGGAGTTGATAATAGGTAATTCCAGAAGGGAAAATAACTTTTTTATATCCTTAAGAAACAATCAATTCAAAAACAGCAAAAAAGTTTGTAAATATAAGAATCGAATGCATATCGAATGTCAATAAACGTCAAACAAAACTGAAAAATGCTACCAACTCATTTCACAATGTCTTGAAGTTCTGCCAACCCGTAGACTGTAAATTGTCCTTTCCATTGAGTACAATATGGCCGACCTGTCAAAGTCAGGTGTTGTGGACTGATCTATGGGATTCATTCAACTTTAATTTTAGGGCGGGTTTATCAATGCCCGGTTAAATCTGTGAGCTACGTAGCCCTCAGCTATCTCTAGCCGCCAGTCAAAGTCTCGGTTACAATAGAAAGCGTTTATCAATGCACCACATAACTGACAGCTAGCTAACTGGAGGCTAAGTGTAATTGAGCATTTGACAACCTTGTTCGGGTTATGAACGTGAGTGTAATGTTGTCAGAGTGTAAATTTCACATTTTAATTTGGTGTAAGGAGGATCACCCGTTACATGAAATATACATATTATTAATTTTATTCGCATATTTTGTTATAACACACTGAATCAAGAATATAGAGGTGAAAGTTATTATTTTTCTATTTTACCGTTAGCTTACTCTGACAACATCGTGGAAAATTTCACTTGTCAGTGTCAAAATTGTGGTACTGTTATTTTTATTTCGTCTATGTTGTGCTTTGTTGAGTTGTTTGCATTTGAGCATGTCCACAAAACAAAAAAGATATCCCAATTTCACGGAGTCAGACCGACAATTAGGTACTCATAAAAGTAGCCGTTCACCATAAAAGTATAATAGAATGCAAAAAGACGGATGCTGTGACTTGGCGAGAATAGCTGGAATTTGTTGGAGTATCATGAGAACACTGGGTTTAGATAGTAGAAACCGAGTAATAAACTCGACATCATCGGGCTCTTCAAAGGGATTTATCCGTTCTTCAACAGTATATGGTCGTCTTTCGTACTCTACAAATTCCAATATTTCGCCAATCTCCAAGCTCTTCATCGAAAAGGTCGTCAAGTTCCTCAAGATACATTGACAATAACAATGAAATAAAATACAAACAGAACCTATAGTTCATTTAAAAACCAGGAGGAGTAATTTGAAAAGCTTTACTCACACCACTAAAAGTTACCAGATATGTTACTAAAGGGTGTGTTCCGAAAACGTACTCAACAGTCATGTTCCAAATACATTATATGCCTTGATAGCAAAGACATTCGTCATAAGTCGATTTCTCCTCTGATCTGCAGTATATTCTTTAGATGTACCTAAGCATTAAACAGAATGTAAGACTTTTTCCTGTTTCGTTTCTAATTCAAACTGAAATAGTATATAGTACCTATATAAAATTATCTATCAATCCTATCATTATTTACAACTAATACCGGTTTGTTGTCGATACGTTGGGAATAAAGTTACTCCAAAGGAATTACAATATTGAATATAATAATATTCAAAACACTTCACAAAATGGCTAATAAATACCTTTGAATCTACATAATAACATTCAGATTCATATCGACAACAAACAAATTATGGCCATTGTTGATGGTGGAGAATTGCAGATAGTCAAGTTAGTTTAATTACATTTATTTTAATTAAATTGAAAAGAATATGACAATTTATAATATGTTCTGGCAATAACAATACTACAAAATTAATACAATATGCAGTATTAATTCAAAAATTTCCAACAGTTATCTTTATGTTGCTGGATTAAGTGTAATAAACAATTTTTCAAATACTCCTGAGATACTTTCTTCCTTTTTTTTGCCTTCAAAAACCAATAATAATAATGTTTATTCTTTTCTATATTGTTTTATATCTTCCATGGCATGTTCTTTCAATAAACTTTGACGATTTCTTCCCAAATATGTATATAACAAATAAATGGTACCTACATTTGACTCTTTGAAGGGTGACACAGATAAATTTGAATTGTTTCAAGTCTGAACGTTTCTTTGAAGCTTGCTAAATTTTGTCCAGGACAGATCTCATTTTTGTTCATCGAACGACATTTTTTATTCACTCATCACAATTTTTCATAAGTCCTGGTCACCAATATTTTTTGTACTGTATATTGTTCCTCTACTTCAGTATTCCTTAAATACTCGGTAAACCGACTTTACTACTATTTTAAGAAAAGTGTAAAGTAATAATATACCCACTGCTTGAGAAATTTTGATGATAACATGAATATTTTTGGTTTTTCATCCAATATTTATTTATTTATCTGTCAGAACTATCAAAAATGGAAATCAGCTGGATGTCATGCTAAGAAGTGTTGTGTGAAACTGGGCTAAATCTGACCAATCAGGGGTCTACAGAATTGCCAACTTAAATTCAAATTACTCCTCCTGGTTTTTAAATGAGGTATAGATGCTACTAAACTACTATAAAAGAATCAAATAAGATTCTCGATTTCACCCTAAACGATAATAACACAATCAAATTTAAAGTTGAAATAATCTTTGTTGCAAAATGTAAGCAAAAATAAAAAAATCATGACACAGTTGTCAGTTAGAATCTATGGTTAGAATAACGGAACACCACTTTCTCGTATTTAACTGTATGTTCTATGGTTAACATCAACTTGATAGTGGCAGCTAGGTTAGCCGAAAGTTTGACTGCCAGCTAATGCAAACTGGCAGTTGATAAACACTTTGACCAACAGCTAAGATTTAGCCGAAGGCTACAATATTTAACCGAGCATTGATAAACCCGCCCTTATTCTCGATTTAAAAAATTAGCATGATGGAATTTAAAAAAAAGGCGCGACCGTAAATAAATTAATTACCCATACATTTTTAATGACGTAAATTATTACATGCACGTGAATGGTTGTTTGTTAATTATTTTCGAATATACACGTTGATGAATCTGCATAAAAGTACCGGGTAAATGGAATTTTTAAAACAGGTTCACTAAAACTAATTTTCAAGTGAATGCTCGTATCTAGATAAATTTTAATAAGTAATAACTAGGTGACATTGCTGTCTGCCAAAATTAGTAATTGTTGACAGAAGTTTGTACCTATATGTATTTTCCTTGTAATTTAAAACCATTTTTATGAATTATTTAGCAGTTTTTTACGCTATTTTGAAAAAGGTAAGTGTATAAAATGTAATTTATACCTTTGGTCGAAATTCTGGGTCTATCTATAAAAACATTCCTTTTTGTCTAATGTTCAATGAAATTGTGTAACTTACATTTTACTTTATCTTATTGTATATTTATGCATTTCACTCGTAATTAATACTATTGCTGCACGTCAGTTCAAATTCTGATTGAAATTGTATTTTTTATAGTTTCCTTATATGTAGCGCAGTTGCCAAGCTTTAAATATTTCTTTATCTTTCCCAACATTTAAATTATTGCGTCAGCTTTTTTTGCCTCGAGACTTGAAAGATCTCATGTGGCATTTCCTTCTGCTCAGTTCCTTAGCTTTAAAGATTAGTAGTACAGTCGACTCTCGATTGAAATCAATATTTATTGGTCTCCTAAGGGCCAGTTTCATAATCATTGCTTAAATGGGCATTTAACTAAAGGGTCCTTTAGCTTAATAGTATATTACGTAACATGTGTGGTAAGAAGCATTTTACGCACGAATGGAAAAGTTCGTAATTCCGTGAGTGCGTAAAGTGCTTTACAACACGAGTTACGTACTATACTTTACCTACGACTTACTTGTACTTGTATTTTTTATAAGAAGCATAAGAAATAACAGTTACATAATTAGAGGTGCTTGGTAAACTCCATCTCTATTACTCTATTACCAATGAATGAAGCACATCAAAGAACTAACGTTTAATCATTATTAATATATTGTTGATAATCGAAAGTCCATTTTTCAATTATAATCAATACATATACTTAGCCCTTTGGGCTTTTCATAGTTAAACATGGCCGTATTGAATGTTTTCAAATAGTAAATTTTGAATAAAATGGTGACGTCTATTGACAGTTTCTAAGATGTTGCTAGGGAAGCCGTGCAATTTACTTTATAGCTGTGCGTTTTTTTTACAGTGCGTAATAGACGTCATTACATTGACACCGACTGTGTGTTATTGACTGATTACAGGGGGGGTCGTAGGTAAAGGTTCTTTTAAAACTAGGGTCAGTTTCATAATAGTATGGATGCGTCCTCATGATAAAATCCCCATTTAGGCTTGAATATACTGTGTTGGCTGCACTGCTCGTCAGGTTCCTCCTTAATTTGACAGATTTTTGACAGAATTTGTGTTTATTTTTTGGTTATTTAGTGGTTTGAATTGAGTACAACACTTTCCGTATTTTTATTGTTTACATTTATAACGGTGAGTAATAAACATCAATGCGTGATGAAGAAGAGCACAAAAAAAAACGATGAGATTATTAGATTTAGAAATTATGAAAGCGGAAAAGGATTTGAGTTACCATTGATCATATTAATTTATATCTCTAATTAGTTAGTATTATAAATATTTCTTTAAATAAATTATTTCAAATTTTACATGTCATCATAATTTTATTAAATGCCTACATACTTGAGTACCTACATATTTTCAAACTAATCTATTAAAATGTTCATTAATTAGCAACAATGTCTTCATCTTCTGAAGAACTCGAGGAAGAAAAAAGAACATTTATCTCTTGTGATTACGACAGACATGATAATCTTTTAGGTTTTCCATGCTTTATAATAATTCTGCATTTATAATTATAAAGCGGAATAGGTGCATATTCATTTATTTTGCAAATAATAATATAGGTACATTCAAACACTAAGTTATAAAATTAACATCATATTAAGGTTAGAAAGAAACAAATTTAATTTTCACTCATACTAATGCTTTGACATATCCAACTTTTTTTAGTAATATTTTTCGATATTGTCAAATTTAAGGGTACTTTACTCTTGAGTAAAACTCATATTTTTTGACAAACCTCTTATACGACTGAAAAATTTGATATTTGATGACTGTATTTATAGGTTTTAGATTATGCAGAACTTTTTTTCCTAAAATTAATAAAAGTTTTCCATATGATTTCAACTTAAGGGGACATTGTATAATGGTCTGTATCAAAATTAATTTAAAATTATACTTCCGATACTATTCTCATATACCATTGAATATTAATATTTTTAGCATTAAGCATACAAAGATTTTTTTAAAACCCACCTCAAGGAGAAAAAAAACGTCTGTTTATATACATTTATTCGACCTGGCAACAATGCGAAAACTTAACAGGTCAAAGATAATGTATTGTATTGTGTTCGCAAATGATATGCGGATTGAATTTGTTATTTAAATAATTATAGCTCATCAATTATGAAAATTATGTGACAGTGCCGTCCCAAAAAAAACACCTTTAGAAAAATGTTGAGCATTTTTCAAGCCGAAAACTTTTTATTGTCGTAATATTTCGCGATATCTCCTTATTGCTCTAAATAGTCTAAATTATCGACTCAATATCCACTGACTTATGTAAAATTTTCCTCTGAATCGATTGGTGAACATTCTATCTTCTCAATTAGTCGAGTTATGAGTACTTTTTGTTTCATGAGAGATTGAATCAACTCAACCCGCCAGACACCAATCTAATGGTGAGATTCTTACTAGTCTCTTAAGAATTCGGGCTCAGTAAACTAACTAGAATATGACATGAGGACCCACAGCAATATGGCCGACTTGTCAGTGACTGACGTCATTCCGGGAAGGTCTATATTTATATTTCTTCTTAAACTGTCAATTTTTATCGCTTACAAAATTGAATTTTTTAAACTTGTATTTTCAGGCTTGCAACAAGTAATGTCAACCCCGAAAATATCGACAGCTCCCAAAAGATTATGGGAAAACAATTTCATATCTCCGATAACCGCCGCAGATACAATCTCCGATTCCGACCAATCATCTAACGACGACTACAAAAGCGTCAGATCGACCATATCATCCAAAGGATCTCTGGATCGATACGTCATCAAACAACAACCGAAAAGTTTGGGTTACTCAGCCGCACCGTTAGACACAAAATTGAAAATTAATCAAAAACCTTCCTATGGCACAACAGCTCCTAAACCGATGCCCGTAGTTAGACCCAACGCTAAAATTAACTCGTATTCTAACCTCAAAACTATGAATTCTAACATACCAGGTAGTTATTCCAATATTTACAAAACGAGTACAGCCAAATCGCAGCCGGTTAGCAACGCAGGGACGAACTTGAAAACTATGGGTACAAAATTGAAAGGTTCCTATACGAGTCTACGGCCTATGAGCTCAAATTTACCCGTAGCGCCGCCTTTGATTAGTTCCGGAACAACTGCGACGTTAACCAAAGGTAGTCTTCCGCTAAATATTGTCGAAGTAAGTAAAATTTTTTTTCCTGCAATAATTTATCGGCCAAAATTGTAAATTTATTTTTAATAATGTCTTTGTTAGGTACAGCCGATGCCGAGAGAGAAGATTACCCTGGTAGGTGATAACACGTTCGTAAAACCCCATCCGGTCAAAGCTAGCGGTTTACCTCGACCCACGGGTATCCCAAGACCCGCTTCTAAAATTCCCGCAACCCGTAGTAGTAACGTAAGGTAATGTTGAAACAACTAACTTCGATTTTGTACTGGTCTAAACGAGATCCCGAAATTTTAGAATGTAAAATTTGTCGTTTATGTGATAAAATTGGATAGAGAGAAAACAAACTGGCATAACAATTTTTTGTGAAGAAAAAATTTTTTAAACCAAAAGTAGATTAAAAGTACTGAATTATTTTAAATTTGTTGATTTTGCTTTTCCGCTCGCGCTCCTACCCTGTATTTTAAAATAAACAGGAAGCATAGCTAAATTTTTTGTTAGTTTCACTAAAAAAAATTTGTGTCAAGTACCTGTGTTATATGATAAATATTGTTTTCTAATTTCATCCAGAGTTGTTAATGGGAAATTGATTTAAAGTTATGTTAGTTTGTTTTCTTTTTGTAAATTTCTTGACCGAAAATTCAAAATTTCTAAAAAGTATTTCTTAATATTAAACGCTCAAACAAACATTTCCTACTTATGACTGTTATTATTAAATTATATGAATATTTTTGTTAAATTTGTTTGCTTAAAATAGTAAAACAGTAAATATTCCTAAATAATATCATTTCTTTCAAGTACAGTGTTCTTACAATTTCATTCTTGCATAGTCCGGAAAAAAACAAGTTGTCTATATTTAAATCTAAACGGGAGATGGCGCCAATTGTTAATGACACTTACAGTAACTGTACTACAAACAGTGGCGACAAGCGGCAATCAGCTCCGCCCGTCCGCCATTAAGAGGCAAACTTTTTGACGGCTCTATATTATTTTACTCAGAAAATTCAAATGTTTCGTTTAAAATCGATTATTTTTGAAGTATTTCAAGGAAATATATCATGATTTTGGTATTTTATGAGAAACTAAACCTAAAAATTTGGTGTATATGTACTATGTTTTTTATTTATTTTTAGTTTGATAGAGATAAGTTAGGGTCGCAAATAAACTTTAAAGCTGCATTAAACATTTTCAGCAGCTTTTAGGAATTTTGATAATGCTTTTTCTAATAGCTGTTTATTTTAGTAAACAAATATAGTTTAGTGCAATTCAACCTAAATAACATAACCAAGGTAATGTGAGAAATGTTTATTTGATACAGATAAATTATAACTAAATACAAGGTTTATACTAAATTCAGATACACATAATACCTAACTACTAAAATTTACCAACATATACACCTACTAACTGAAATAAAATATACAATGCAATAGGTAGGTACATACATTACTATAGCGTATAACCAGCAACCGATTTACTTGCAAACTTATCAGTGCTCTTATTGTCCTTTCTTTTGTTTGAATATATTTTTAATCTAAACACAACAAATCTTTTAACAATATTTTCCTTTATTTTATGACAATTAGGAACATCTAAATCTAAAGTGATCATTTTTTCAACAAAAAACTTTTTTATATTATATTTTGGCTAACTACAATTGTTATATACTTTTGTTTCCATTTCAACAACAAAATGAAATACTACTTCAGTGCAAAAAACAAAGTATTTACTTTAAACATCTTCATGTTCACAAACTTTGAAATGTTTTTACATAGAGGTGTTTTTGATGCAACACTACTTAACACGTTCAGCTCCGGGTGACTCACACTTGCGTCACGTTTAAATATCCTACCAGACAGCATGTACCATATTTGCGTCACGGTATCTGAATTTCTTTAGGACAGCGTGACATTGTACGACATTGTAGGCACAGTACAATGGTGTTCTTATGGAAATAGAATACTTGCGGTCCGAGGGAACATATATGTCAGCTGACTGGTAATAGCAAGCCATCAAGTCAATTTATGCACAGTGTTTCTACAATAGTATATTATGTTGGAAATAAAGATATTTTATTTGTTTCACAAGTGTTTATTTCAGATACAGATATATACAAATATAAGAAATAACATCGAAAAACATTTCTATTCTAATCTATTTTGCTACTCCTATGTAATTCAAAGAAACATTTCGCACAGTAAGCTTTCTTGCAAATTGTACAATGATAGTTTGTTCTTGTAGATTTTCTTTGGGCTTCTAATCTCCCTGCAGTATTTTTCAAATTGGAGTAACATTCAACGCATCTTGTACGAGTCTTTTCATCCAATTTGTGGTTATCTTTTTCGTCTTCTGGACTAATTATTTTATTTTTCTTAGGTATATGTAGTAATTGGAAAACCAGTTCTTTTTTGAATTCAGTAATGGTAGCATTTGTTTGTGTTACCTCTTTTATACTATATATGCATTTATTATAGCGGATAAAAAGAGAAGTTCCATTGCTAACTTTCTATACCATTTGGTACCGCGCCTTAGACAATGGGAATATGAGGTGTGTTCTTTTTGACTGAGATCTCAATTAATCTCAGCTCACATCGGCAATGTGCGCGTTCTTTTTGATTTATTTACTCACTTCGAAGTGAGCTGAGATTTTTCCTCCCCCTTCACCGATGCTGATTGTGATGTAAGGGGGTATCAGTTGAACTTGAGTCGGAAATAAAGTGGAGGGGATGAAGAAGTATGTGATTTTGTTTACATATAAACACGCATAACCTAATTTTCTTTTGTTTGAAATTATCAATTTACTAAATAAAAGAGAAATAATTATGGATACAATAACATTATTAGATGCTGATACGAATCTATGTTTTATGTCTCTTATTCACGCATGCGTCGGCAGATCGCGCGTTTCAATTGAGTAGTTTGTTCTTTTTGGTGCTTACTCACATCACTTTAACTGAAGTGAGCTGAGATCTCAGTCAAAAAGAACACACCAATGATTTGATCTGAAAGATCAATGAAAGACTTACATTCGTTGTAGTCCAATATCACTTTAGGCTTATCAACTTCTCCTCCCCGCTGTGTTTTCTTTGTAGTTTCATCGATATGCTTGGTAGTCAACATTAGAACATCTCTTTGGTCTTTCCATTTTATCATAACTATACCGTCTGCATTCTGGCGTGCGATTATTTCATGTTTTTTCAATTTATGACTGACAACTTCTACGCAATTCAGTTTTCTGTTACTTCTTATTGTACCAACAAGATGTGTTCTTCGTTTCAATAGTTCTTGGGCTAGGTGAACACTAGTATAGAAATTACCGGTGAATAAAATTCTACCACTATCTAATAGACCTTCAGATAATGCTAAAAGTACATTGAAAGATGCACTTCCTCTAGACATCTTATCCTGTCCGCAATACACCTGTATTCTGTACGTGTATCCTTTTTCTAACATAACTTGTAAAGTTTGATCCCGAATTTATGTTTCTTATTTTTTATATATTGACGAAATTTAAAACGTCCTCGAAATGGTACCATACTCTCATATATACATAAATTTTGCCCAGGTATGCGTATTTCTTCAAACTGCTTCTGAAGATCATTCAATAAAGGCCTAAGTTTATAAAGACGATCAATCGGCTGGTCTTCGGGAATAATTCTTTGGTTGTCATTGAAATGCCACACTTCATATTTGTTTCGAACAAAAAATTTGTGCTCCAATAATCCCTCAGCTGAGGTGCCTTCAAAAGACCCATCCATATCAAAATACCAAAAAAATGTTCTATCTCAGCCTTACTTTTCGTTTTTGGAGTACTCGTAACTTGCTTACGTTGCTCTGCATAAATTAGTCTGGTGATCAATATTACTATTTTGTTGTACATTGTATAGTACTTATCCTTTATTCCAGGATTCTCCATAGTAAATGGAAACTGTTTCAATTTCTTTTTATCGACAGATTCCCATACATTTTTTTCGGGATTTTGATTTTCCAATTCAAGGTCGTCATCAGAATCAGAATGTATTTCCAATTGTCGTATAACATCTTCAATTGTAGACTCATACCTCTATAAAAATGCTTATAGAAATAAAAACAAAATAAATGTAAGGAAACAATGCCATACCTGATTTCGAGCAACATCTGCATCCAAAAAATTTTGATTGTTTGCTTTCTTGCAAACTATCTTCCCACTGTTTTCGTTCATATGATGATCCCTTAAATATGTATATATATTTTCGAGGCACATAACAATATATGGTAATGAAACATACCTCGGAAATGACAGCAGACTTATCTGTGCTTTGCATACCACTTGTCCCAGCCTCTGCCAAATCACGTGAACTGATTGAAGAAATAAAATGTGTTCTTTCTTGCAGTTTTATTTTCTTCTTAGGTACACTATGTATACTGCAATCACTTTCTTCACTGGATGGCGAATATTCATTTGACGAATCGTTATTTGCAATCGGTTCCTCATCTGACATTACTTCCTCCCACAATATTTGTAATTTTCTGCACTCTTTCTCGTAGGGATCCATTTTATATGTATGATATTTATTCAGCGTCTACACATCAACTGAATAAACCAACACAGTATATATACAAAATAAAATATAAAACTGGTTCACCTCCACTAAAGTTGAAGACATCAAAGAAAAAGGTAAACGACCGAATGGAAGGTATTTATACTAACAGTGTGGCATACTCTAACAATAAATTCTAATACAGACAATTTAACTGATGAAGATGATAACGGCAATCGCGCGTCAGTCGCCGATTCGAGTAAAAAGTTTAATGACAAACTCTGCAGAACAGTTCAAAATTGGAAGTGAATGAAGACGTAGAACAAAAAAAAAATGGGTCAGAAGTCGATAGGGATGTAGTAACTGAAGAATCGATAAACAACAATTCCGTTTCTAAAAATAATTCTAGAGTTAACAACTTCGCTTCATACATTTCAATTTCGACTAAAGATTTTCAGAGAGGGGATGAAACTCAACCAGAACAAAAGGACGCGTCTAAAAATGATATGGATAACAAGAAATATATTAACAAAGTGATCCAGACCAATGATTTATCGACATCACCCAAACTTACCAAAAACGCGATATCTCCATCCAATTCTATAGCAAATAACATCAATTCAAATTCCTTATCACGCCAATCAAGTGAGAGAGACAGTAATAGATTTCGAGAATATTCGGATAATGATAGTAGTTGCGAAAGAGCTCTTAACAATTACTCCACAGTCAGGTTCTTGGAGGGTCTTTCCCAAAAATCTTTGGGTCTCAATGGCCTCAAAAATATTGGTAATACATGTTTCATGAATAGTGTTATCCAATGCCTATCCAACACAAGGTGGCTATTAGAATATTTAAAGAAAGACGCATACATAAGAGATATTAACACAAGCATATCCAGCATGAAAGGAACACTAATTAAAGCATTTGCTGAAGTTATTAAAGAGCTTTGGTCTGAAGACGGTTCAGACAGATTGGTTAATACAGTATCATTGAAAAGTCAGATTTAGCGATTTACTCCAAGGTTCATGGGATACGCTCAACAAGATGTGCAGGAGTTTCTTCGTTACCTATTAGAAGGACTTCACGAAGATGTCAACAGGGTACATGCAAAACCAAAGCCCATATTAACAGAAATTGATGAAAAACTCAGTGACAGTGAGAAAGCGCAAGAATCTTGGTTAAGATATCCGAGAATGAATAACTCCAAGATTGTAGATAACTTTGTCGGTCAATTAAAATCAACACTCAAGTGTACACACTGTGGTCACTGTTCAGTTACCTTCGATGCCTTTTGGGATTTATCTCTTCCCATACCCCAAGGCATAGGTCAGTTACGACTTTCACAATGTTTGGATTCGTTTACAAGAGAGGAAACACTTGACGGTGATGAGAAACCAACATGTTCGAAATGTACGGAACGAAGACGATGCACTAAATCATTCTCAATTCATAAATATACGAAAATATTGGTTAACCACCTGAAGCGCTTTTCGCCAACAAAAAGATTGAGGAGAAAACTTAATGTTACAATAGATTTTACAATAGAAGGGCTTGATATGAGCCATTACGCTGATAATGTGGCACCCTGTAGGTACAACCTCTACTCTATATCAAATCACAGTGGAACCACTTACAGATGTCACTACACGGCATATTGCCGACATACCTACACGGGACAGTGACACGAATATAAAAAAAGTATATACAGTAGCGCATTAGCTGTTTGTTTACGTTTACTTGTGATTGTGACCATTTGTGAGTCACATTTTTTTGAGTCAATAATTAGATAAAAAAGAAAAAAATTAATGGAAAAATATACATTTGAGATCAGAACTGTGAGTTCTTTCATATAAAGTCAAAAAAAACTTGCGGTCCAAGGGACCCAGATTGTTTTCCATGTCGGGGCTGAACGTGTTAAACAAATAATACAGGTTTTGGATGTTCGTTTAATACTTTGCATCAAATACCCAGCAATGTTGTACAATGAATTACTATCACTATGAAAACCAGGAAAATTAACGTTTTCGGGTACAAACACTTCACAGTAACTTTTGTCACTCTTTGTGAGAGTGTCCAAGAATCCTGACAAAAATTGTCACTCGTCTTCTTCATAACTGCTACTATTGGGTTGCTTCAAATACTGGGAAACAGTAATTAGTTTCAAATTATTTTTTACTTGCATCGCATTAGGGACGACTTGCTTGCTCCATAGGACACAAAATAAATACTCCAAGCAATCCTGTGAAAACCTACTAGTCAAAACAAATTCGTACTCTTTTTCTTCCAACAAATATTTATGTAATTCCAACATTGACTGTGTTGAAATAATAGTGCCAGTTTGAGCAGGTTTCCAAATCTTTTTAATACCCACCTCCATGTGTGTAAAAAGATCCATAAAATCCTTTAAAAACTGAATTAAATTTACTTCGTGCACAAGATACATCCCTGGAAGTCATTATGTAGAACCACCTCTCAACTTGATCCAAAAACCATGCTGTTGTAAGATAGTCAGGCTTGTTTTCAACCTGCTACAAATTTCAATGCACTACTTACTGAATGGTTTACTACATTTGTTGAAGTGGAAACCTTCATCTTACTAAGGTCATCACTTGATAATTTTGGAGCTAATTTAAAATGGCACTTTTCTTGATATTTTATCAACTCTTCTATGTGACGTGAATGGACTTCTCTGGAAGGCAACCCAAACTTCTCACATATTTGTTTTGGCAGATAAATGATCTTATTTGTCATGAGCATATTTTTTATATTTTTGAACAGATGTGGCACATCTGCAAATATATGAATGAAATTATCTTTTTTTAATGGATTCTCGATTTTACACTTTAGTAACGAATATCGTCCTGCCATTATTCCCCACATTTTCCAAAGAGCTTGGTTACAAGCACCCATATCAGAAGTTATGCTTAAAACATTTAAATTTAGTTTTTGGGTTTCCATTAATATATCTTTTATGATATTGGAAAATACTTGACCATTAACAGAATTGCCTGTAAAGTAATAAGCAACTACTTGTTTCCAACGTAATTTTACTCCTGCTAACATAAACACTAAAACATGAGTTGCTGTTCCATTATGGTCAGGTAATGTTACATCTCCAGAAAACTTATTAAGAGACACATCATAGTTTCTTCCTGGCGTAATGGCGGCTTCATCAAAAACCAAGATACAATCAGTTTCTCCAGGTTTAAATGTGTCACATTTGATTTTAAGAAATTCAAACACTTCATGTAGGATCCCGCTATCAAATTTTAAATTTTGCAATCGACTCTGAAGGGTCCTTGTTGATGGCAGAGGATATTGTTGTTTTATAAGTTCCTCATATCCCTTAGTTCCACAACTAAACCTTAATTTTAGAGCCTTTGTCACAGTCTCGTTGGACCATCTCATGATTTTACCTACTTTCTTATCACGTCTCTTTTGTAAAATGTTAATTTGGTCATCATTAAAAACCGTTTTTAATAATGTATATTCAAAACTTCTATGTATAGTTGCTTCTGAATCTTTGACTTTCCTTTTCATATTCCTGGGCATTTTTTTGTAGTATCTAACTTTCCTTGCATGTTTGTTATACAACTGGCTATATTGTTTCAACTTTCTCATTATTCCAAGTTCCTCTACTCTTTCTGGGCCTAATGAATTTTCACTGTAGCTTTGACTTCTGGTAGCTTCCAATAAAATGCTTGATGAAGATGTAGAAGGACCCAATGCTGACAAGGCTGGCTCTACTGAAGAATCAGCAAATGTACTTGCAGATGTAATGGTTGTTGCTGCAGGTAATTCTGAAATAATAATTTATTTAGTTTTCAACAAAGTAATATACCAATTCTAAATAAAGCTTTTCTTTTTTGTGCACCATACAGCATTCATTAAAAAGTTTTACGGTTGTACTAACCACTCCATGAATTTTTTTATGAATACACAATTATGTATCAACTAACCTTAAGTATATAACATATTTTGATGCTTATTTAGCAGAAAAATTTGAAATGTTTTTTATATATTCATTGTTGAGTTGTGACAGTTTTCTTTCGAGGTAGCACGCATAAGACAGCAAAAAAATATTGCCCTATATTTTCAAATCCAAAGCTCTCTTAGATGATAACTACTCCTAGATATTATGTTTAAAAATAATTAAAATTTAGTACCCACCATTTCTTTTAACTGGCGATCTCCTTTTATTTTTTGTAATAGAGGATGTAAATGAAAAAAGAGTTGCTACAGCACTACTTCTTAGTTTTCTGGTTCCATCCACACGAGTTTTCTCCCACATCTCAGGAGCAAAATGAACCTACAATAATTCATGTAATGAAGTACACAATTTTATCATAAACTGAATCTATCCAAGTATGGAAACTAAATAATATTTGTACCGAGTAGAATATTATATACCTATTCTACTTGGTACCGTCAAACTTCGGACACATTTTGCAACTTTCTTAATCACAAACTAAAAACCAAGAGAACTAAAATTCTGCAAATTTCGGCTAAGATGCCCCTAACATCTAGTTACATTTTGACAATGTCAAATGTTTCTAATTTTTTTCCAGTTATTATATTTTTTTTATTAAAAACTGTCCGAAGTCACCCCATCGAGTGGGGTGACTTCGGACCATATAAAACTACGTAAAACCGATGTTTAACGGTTGCAGGGGTTACTTCGGACAAAAATTTTCTTTTTTTAATCGTCTACACTAGCAGGAAAATTATTTGTTATAAGAGATGCATCATTTTATCATAAAAAAGATTTATTTATTTTAAAAATCAAACATAATAATTCTTATATAAGAAAACTAAACAGGTTATTCCAGAAAAGTAAATTTTTATGTCATAAATACAACTGTACCTAATCTACTCTATAACAACATCAGGTAAATTGGAAAACTTATAACAACCTCTTCGAAAATGTGAAGGAAAAACCGTTTGAACAATTTCAAATTTTCCAATAATGCTCTCATCAGACACGTTTGGAAAAGAAAAGAAAACATCAGCCCCAAATTTTTTTTGTCGAAGAAATTTTACCAGGTAATTTTCACCTTCTACGTTTAAAATTTGTGCAACAAAGAATTTGCTTTTAAAGAATTTTCTATGGGAAGTTAAAGGAGGGTAAAATCATTTATCTTAATATCTTCATTTGAAGAATGGTCTCTTGATTTCTCGGCATTCAGCAGATTGCCGTATGGTTTTCCTGTGGGTTTTCACATCACGGATGGCATTTTCTAGTTTTTCTGGTTTATAATTTTGGTAGCTTCTACCACCTACCACTTTCTTATAAATTCGGCCCATGTCCGAAGTCGCCCCCTAAAAACGTATAATTTTGTTATCACCCCTGTATATGAAATGTGTGTAAAGATAAACAAACGAACTCCTGGCTAAAATATTCTCAAAACATCACCCTTCCTACTAGTATAAACAAAAATTGTACTAAAATATGTAAATGAAATGGGCACAACTTACTTTTCAGTATTTTTTGAATTAAGACATTTTTACCAAAACAAAAAATACGTGGAACGGAAAACTGATCACGACGTGCGACCGCAACACACCATCATCTAACGGCAACTAAGCTGTAAACATTTGGGTAACATACTAATATGGACTATCTTTTACACTGTTGCCGCTGTCAATGCATATTCAAAAAATCTACCTGTTGTCCGAAGCGACCCCAAATGGCCGAAGTCACCCCGTTTGACGGTAATCAATAATGCATATAATATTTACCTCACACAAACATTAATAATCAGTTGGTTTCCAGTTATCCCTTTTCATTTTAATTAACCACCCTTTCCTTCTAAGAGGATCTTTTGGAAACTTTTTCATGAAAAATCCCTTTTTGGCTGAGCTGCTACAATCTATAGCAGCACAACCTGGCATGGTTGAGAAATCCTGAAAATAACAAGTAACAAGTTTAGAATACGTTAAATTCTAAGTACACTCTTTTATGTGATACTTACAAAAAAACTCCAAAAAGCAGGGCAACGAAACAGCATTCTAAGTAGAAAACCGTTTGGTTTACACCACACAGTTGATACAATTTTATGTAAACAGTCTATTTATATTGACAAGAAAATAAATTGATATCAATAACAATAATTACGTTCTTGTAAATAAAAAAACCAGACAATCCAAATACAAAACACTTGCTGATCAAAGGTAAACAAAGAAAATTAGCCTCCCAATGGCGGGCGCATGCCACGTGACTAGTCTGTCCAATAAAAATCGATACATCGATTGTCGCCACTGTTTGTAGTATAGTCACTGTAATGACACTAATCGAAACTTCAACCTTGTTAGCTCATGGCTCAATTTCGTTATTAAATTTTGATTAAATAGATATTGGTGATTATTTATTACACTAGTTATACCAATATTCAACTATTAACCTTGATAGGCGTGTAGGGACTTAGTACGTCACACTGCATTACACCAATATGCCTTTACAAATGACTCGTAAAATTGTATGTTTGACAATTATGTAATTCACAATATAAAACTTTGTATACTGATTTTGAAGATTAGTGGTCACTCCCATTAAAGATTCCGTAAAAATATTTTTAGAATTGGAAAATTGTCTCAAAATGTAACATATTGTATATTTTGTAAAATCTCTGAAGTATATAATATATATTTTTTTTAATGTTACACTGTAACAGCATTTTTTCATAACCGGGAGATTGCATTTAAATTTAATGATTTGAAGAACCAAATGACTAATAGTAGTTATACTAGAACGGTTCTAGACCA
>CAJUYH010001462.1:0-15869 GCA_910591685.1 Galerucella tenella | reverse complement strand
AGACCAGTTCCTTGGACACTAATCTGAGATATACTTGGAAAATGTCACCTCAAACGAGACCTGTCTAAAAGTACCAACATAGATCTTTTCAACTTCAGAATTAGATGATTTTCCATTTTCCATATCTCAACAAATATCAATCTTAAATAAATAAGGTGGTAGATCTACCAACTTTATAAAGTAGGATAGGTAGGAAACTACCAACCTAATATTCCAAAGGTTCTAGACACAAACTACTTGTGATGCATATCTTGAATTATTGCTCCTAGATATTTAAGTACAGTCTCTCAGTTTAATGTAAGTATTACAGTAAAGCTTGGAACATATTCTCGTGTATCAAAAATTTGTTATTTTTCACTTTGGACAAGAAAAAATAGACTTTCACAAAAAATTC
Organism: Galerucella tenella; assembly: GCA_910591685.1. Classification (NCBI taxonomy): domain Eukaryota; kingdom Metazoa; phylum Arthropoda; class Insecta; order Coleoptera; family Chrysomelidae; genus Galerucella; species Galerucella tenella. The sequence continues at coordinate 15,475 of CAJUYH010001462.1, read as the reverse complement.
TCCTTATTTTTATATATTACTTAACACATTCACTGCCAGAGGCTCATAGTGACGATTGACCGTGTGCCACCTATATACAATCACTGTGTGCCAATCAACGCCTCTCGGGCGGTCAACGTCATGTTTTTGTTTGTTTATTAGGTTATGAAATTATTTTTGTTGTAAATACATTAAAAAGGTAAAATATAAACATGGTTTAGTAAGAATCAATATTATAAAGAACAAATATACATAAAAACATGTTCTGCACTGATCCTTAATAAATCAAACTTCTCACACGGCTTACCAATCCATACTGACCGGATAAATCTCTCTAACTGCAAGTCTATTAGAACTATAAAAGAACGCCTCTCCGGCGGTCTCGGCGTTTTTATCGAAATCGACCGAACGCCCCTAGGGCGGTGCTGGCTCTGAATGTGTTGGAGGGAAAATGTGTAATCCTTGATATTAATTTCAATTACAAGTATATTTAAATTCATTTACAGGGGTTGTAAGAAAAGTAAATATTAAAACATACATACACGAGCATTTCTTCCAAACTAGCTAGCGACTTGATAAACAAAATCTGCAACATAGCAATAATATTCCTCCGGAGCTTTGTTTTAGACGACGAAGACGACGAGATCTGCGTATTGATAAGAAAAAACAGTAACAAAAAAATGTAGTTGCTGTATGTGCCTTATATTTGTACTCGAGCTTTTTTTAATATATAGGTAATTGTGTGAAGCATATCCATTTTAGTAGATTGTTTTGTTATATATATACAATAATTAATATATTTATTATAAATAATATTCTTCGTTTTTAATATAAAAAAAATATATATTGTGTGTTTGATTTTTGTTATTTTTTTATACCAAAAAGTAAATGATTAATATTAGGTTCCATATGGTACATTTTTTTGTATCACTAACCTGAATTGGCTTTTTTTGTTTTCTGTTCTCCTTTTTCAAGTGTGTCCTACAAAAATACGTCAACAACGTTCATTTCTTTTTGTGAATAATATATACAGGGTGATTAAACGAAAATGGAAACAACGGTAGCTGGAACGCTACCGAAACGTCGAAATAAAAAACATTATTGTGGTTTGATTCCCAAAAAATAAGAGAAAAAAAGGACCTTTTTTAACATTCTATTACGTTTTTACGTGGTATTCTGTTACTATAAAATTTTTCCTAGGAACAACGCTGGCAACACCGCGATTTCAACGTATTTTAACATTAATGTCAAGATAGTTTTTAGTTCTTGTGTGCTTTAAGGGGTCTATTCTGTAAGTATGTATGATGCCGTTGATGAACGAATACCGTTTATGAACGATAAATGTTATTCTGTATCCAAAATGCTAACGAATTCCTCGTTAGAAATCGCCGTTCATGAACGACAGCCAGAAACGTCATTTTGGGTATAAAAATTTGTTAATTTTTGTAATAAGATTAATTATTCCGGTGAAAATTATGGAAATTGTTGAAGAGAAAATTGATCGGTGGTACGGTGTAGTTATTTGATATTCAAAAAGAAATATTCATTTTTTCTTACATATTGATGGGATATTTTCAAGTAAGAAATTCGTAACCTCAAGTCATTGACATATAAACGTCAATTGTTGCTTTTGTTTATTTGGGTTTCAAGCACTAAACTTGTGCGTAATGCCTCAGTCGTCACGACTTTTAAGCAAAACGAACATGATTTTTTAGGATCCTCGAAACCACTTGTCATGTGCCGATGCCAATGAATTTCCTGTGTTGTTAGAAGAACACTTGTCAATTAAAATATTTTTGATAATATAACTTTTCATATTTAGATATTTTTAGTGAGGTTTAAATCGTAATCGGCACAACCGTTAAATAAACGTCAAACCGATGAAACTTCAAATATTTAATGTCCATGGCTTGAAGCACATACTTTTCGGTATGTGCTCAAGGCCTCAAGGGGAAGGTAAGACTAGGCGTCACTCCCGGTAATAAACGAACGCAATTCAGTCACTACGAGCAGCCGTAAGTGAATAATCGAAAACACCTAATGCCTCAGCTAAGCTTTTCCTTTCATAACAAAGAGCCATAACCTCAAATTGCAGTTGAAAGTTGAACAACGTTGTCGCATTGCAAACTATTTCAAAGTTGCTGAAAATATTGACATGAAAAACGTGAAAAAACATCACAGTCCTTTATTATTTACATTTAGAGGTTTGTGCAGTATTGGGAAAAGTAGAATTCGATAGGTGGGGCTCTGAAATGTCAATGTCATCTTAGCAACGAGCCCTTTGATATTTAAGTGGTTTTTTTTTGCCGTTTCAGTTATTTTCAGTGTGTTTTGTAAAATTTTTGCTTTTTTTTCATTGTGCTTTAGTATTTTGTATTGTTAAACTAAATTTTGACTCGTAATATTTTTATTTTTGGAGTAATAGGTATGGTTGATATTTGTGAAAAGTACAACCTCTTCCACAATATCTCTGATTATATAAGAATATTACCTCAGAATTGATGACAGTTGAGTTAAATAGGAAAACGCAGTTTTAAACTTGTCACTGACACAAAATTGAACAAATAAAGTACGAATTTACGGTAATTACGTTGTCTTGCATATAATACAAAAAAAATGCAAAACGAACTATTTTACTCGTTTCGACAGTTACAATTTTTTCCGCCAGAGGTCTCATTGAATTCTACTCCGCCCAATATTAAATAACATAGGAGTGTATATTTTGAAAACATTAACGTATATGTATTTATATAGAATGGATATTAGCTACGATATTTTTCACTTAATGAAGACTTTTAGCTTGTCTTAAATTTATCACGTATCCGTATCCGTAACGACCTGCGCATGTGTAGACCCGTTACGTCTCAGCCGATACGATTCGTTGAACGTATTGTTACGTACCCTATTCCGTATACTTAAGAGGGGTTTAACCTTATTTGGAATTAATAGTAAAACTTTGTAAAACAAGGAATGGCAAAAATCATATTATTCGGACCTCGCTAAAAAATATCTCGATTTTTTTTCACTTTTTGCTTGTGAAAGGTTGAATCTAGGAGCATTTTTTATGACTGATTCGAGCGCCCTCGCACCAAATAAGCACTTTTACATAGATACTATAAATTATTGAATGAATCGTAATTTCAATCATAAAAACCAAAAATAGCACTGAAGCTATTCCAAAAATTTCAGCACGTGTGATGATGTCAATAATAGTTGCGAAAGGGATTCATTGCATTCTCGAATAAGATTATGTATAATATTAACTAGGTGATAAAAACGTACACATTTTTTGCGAACGGCTGCGGCGACGGTGATGCACAAAGAGCCGGCCAGATATGCATGTATAACAAAGAGAAAAATCATCACAATCATATGGAATGCATTGTGAAAAACCAGATCTCGAAGATTATAAATTACAGCAGGCAATATCCGAATATTTGGAAGGATTACAGTTGACTGTGACCGAAAAGATAAATATAGAAGAGATAACGAGAAATCAGTTAGATTCGGAAATGTGGAAAAATGAAATAAGAAAAAGAGTCACAGCTTCGAAATTTGCTGAAATTTGTAAAAAAAACCCAAATCTTCAAGAAAAAATCTAATTAAATCGATACTGTATCCAAAGAAAATATTTGCCAAATCTTTGAAACATGGCGTGGAAAATAAAGAAAATGCTATTAAGCAAATACAGACACACCTGGGAGTTGAAATTTCTAAATGCGGTTTATTTATCGACTTTATTGCTGCAAGTCCTGATGGCGTTATCGAAGGAACCAATAAAGTTATTGTGGAAGTTAAGTGTCCTTATTCTGCACGAGATATGACACCTGACGAAAGCATCGCTGAAGGGCTTATAAAATGTTGGATGAAAAATTGGGAGTTCAATGAAAACCATAACTAGTATTACCAAGTTCAAGGCCAGTAACAAAATTCAAAGCCAGTTACATGCAACTGTTGCATGTAACTGGCTTTGAATTTTGTTATTTCGCGGTATGCACATATAAAGGTATAAAAATTGAAAAAAATTATCGTAATGATACATTTTGGCAAAATAAGATGGATTCAAAATTAGTAGATTTTTATATGAAATATTTGCTGCCTGAGATAGTTGACAGTAGATACGAGAGAAATATGGAGATAAGAGATTGACATGAGGTATTTATGTACAATTAGATTGTTGAGATTCTAAATATTTTGTTATCTATGAAAATGTTCAATAGAGTTTTTCCATAAACAGCATTTTTGCAGCGCTTCATTTTTATGTATTTATCTATTCTTTATTAACTACCTACCCATATTCATCATAAGTGAAATATTGTTCGTTACGATAAAAAGGATACTTATTTTATTTAATTATTTTTAATTTTCTTATCGACATTTTTGGATAATACAGGCCTATTCTGTGAATCCCAACGACGACGACGAAGGCAAGGCCAAATTTACTACGAAAGTTACGCGACAGTTAGTTGGAGTGAGACGTAAACAGCGCTAACCGTTTTTTGTTGGCCATTGGTATCCGCCCCTTTCACTCGGGATTTTTACTTCCCGCTTTACACCGCAAATTTACTCTGACATGTTTGTAAAGGTTAACCCCTTCTTAAACGTATCCCGACCAAAGTCAGTATTCCGTTCTATTTAGTGCTATTTTACAGGTCTTCTTTGATATTGGTTTGTTTTTTACGACCTTCACTTCCTGAGAGAGGTTGATGGCCAAAACCCCTTATAAGACCCGTCTCGATGGTCTAAAGTTCCTGAAAACCTAGCAAAGGCAACTGGGAAGGAATTTAGTATCAGAAGTCTATGAGAAAGGGTGAACCTGCTTGTTTCCAAATATGTTGTCTGTTACCCAACATATTTTGGTCATGCAAAATATGCATCAAAAATAGGTCGTCCAAATCATCATTGTCGTCGTCTAGCAGCAATGGATTAGTCAATATCGCCCCCATTTTACGTTTTACAAAAATATAAAAAGGTAAAATAAAAAAGCTTTGAGTTTATACAATTAAAAACAGAACGAAACGATACGTTTTCGACTAAAAAGGTTTTCTTGACAATTTCTTTACGTCAACGTAACTCCAATACGGATACGTGTAAAAACTTGGGACAAGCTAAAAGTGTCCAATTATAATGTAATTCAAAAATCTGACAACGCTGTGATATTTTGCTCTACTACCCATTTGAAAACGTCCAACTTTCGTTAACATCAGAAAGTGGTCAACGAAAAAGACAGAATAACGTTTAAAAATTTTTCGTTCACACTTCTAATCGTCGGTAAACGAAACCTTTGCGCTGAACGAAAAATTACAGAATAGACGCCTAAATTTAAATGATTGGAAATGAACAAAAAGCCATTCTCGTACAAATAATGAAGGAAAAACCCAAGACATATATAAAAGTTTCCTTGGTTAGCCGAAATATTTTTTTTAATTGGTCATCACTGAGTTGTGTCACAGGATCTGTTAAAACAACTAGGTGGGGTTCTGCAACATTTTCTGCCGCTTCTTCTAGACCTTCTAGTAGTCCAATATACATAAGATCATCCATTACTATAATCCCTTATAAAACTTCAATTATAAATGATTTATATACAATTATAATTTTCAACACTGCTTCAATAAAAATTAAAGGTTAGAATTTTCTATTTATATGCGAAATATCGACATATAATATGTCAATGATGTGAATGCGAGTGAAATAAAGCACTCCTCTTCACGGGATCGTTCCAATTGCTAGGAGGGAGCATGAGAATCGAGACAGCAATGAATTTCGATCCCCTCGCATTCAACGACATCGATATCGCTCCAAGCGAGGGCCTGGGAATACCGGCCCTGGTATTGCCATCCATAGACCTTTATATCTCTCTATTGGTATTGGTATCAAATATAGAAAGATTCCCTATACGTCACGTCTTTTCTCATGTACCTAAACGTAACACGTAACTCTCCATTCTCTCCAAAAAATGATGTAATTCAAAAAGCACTATGTAATTTGCAAACCAAAACTATTATCCGATGTACCTATCCGAATTATTTTTAATTTTCAAAAACAAGGTGCTTCATATGTGCACGCATTTATTCGTACTAACCAAACAAAGATTTGTCTAATTTGTGCAATTCCTAGTTTCTTCTTGGAAGACAGAGTTAGTTAAGAAGGGGATTATTGGTGAGGTATTTTTGGATTTTAAGAGAGCATTTGAGACTGTAAAGAGCTATTACTACTTAAACTGCGTAAGTATGGTTTTGTGAGTATAGTATTGGATTGGTTGACGTCTTATCTTGAAAATAGAAAACAGTCTGTGAAGTATAAGAGTTCATTCTCAGAAATGGTAGATATGGACCTAGGAGTTCCTCAAGGTTCCATTACTTTTTCTACTGTACATTAATGACATAGTGAGGCATGTTGTAAGGTCTAAATTAATTTATTTGCAGATGACACTGCTATATTTTAAACATATTTGAGTGGTTATGTGACAATGGTTTGAAAATTAATATTCAGAAAACCAAATTTATGATATTGGGGAAAAAGGCAATCTCAGTAAAATTAATAAGTCGTTTAACATTACAATAAATGATGAAAGGGTTGAGAGAGTATTTAAGTTTAAATATTTGGGAATAATGTTAGATCCAGAATTAAATCTACATGAGCATTGTAAGTACATAGAAAGAAAAATTGCAACTAAAATATATTTCCTAAATAGAGTGGCTAGTAAAATTTCTAAATTTGCAAGACTGACTATATACAGGTCAATCGTGTCGCCCCATTTTGACTATTGCAGTACACTGATATATTTTGCTAGTAAAAACAATCTCAACAGGGTGCAAAAGCTGCAGAATAGGGCAATACTCAAATGTAATAGGCGCAACTCCATTGAATAGCGCAACTCCATTGAATATATGATGGATACATTATCAATTATGTCTGTTAAACAACAACTGACGTTGAATTTGTTGATATTCATTTTTAAACTTAAGAATAAGAAACATGCATGCATATAACACAAGAAATAGTGCACTAAATCTGTATGTTGTTGTTTGTTGCGAAATATGGATAAATTGGAAATTGGGATAAAGAAATAAAACTAAAGTTCTTAAATTATTTAAGTATTGGGAAAATTACAATTAAAATAAATAAATTTTAATAAATATGATATTTTAAAAACTTTACAAATACATGAAATTCGTGCCTTGAAACGGTAAAAAATATACATGTTCATATGCATTTGAAGATTATTAATATCTAATTTTAAAACAATTATTGAAAATCTACAGTGGAACAAAACACCAAAGGAGGATGTACCTATCTTATTACAAGGTTCTTTCTCATTTTTGTAATAAGATTCACTAAAGTTGATAAATTATACTTACGTTATTGTTTTACAAAAATATATAAGTAGCGTTACTTATATTTTATAAAAATATAATAATAATAGACATCTTGCATCAGTGAGGAATTATTTTAAAACTAGTATGAAAATTGTATTAAAAAATGAATTTGAAAATTTACCAGATAATTTTCACCAAGCTGGCAACATTTTCAAAAATGATTCTTTAATTCGATACTATTGATAACCGACGCGTACCAAATTTCATAACAGTATGTCAAGTTGTTGCTGAGGTATTTGACAATTCCTGATCTGCAAAGAACTACTTCAATATAAGCATAATTACAATATAATACATGGATATGTGTTAAAAACGTTTAATTACGATTAAAATACCTGAATTTCTTTTTATCACCAATCAAAAGTACCAAAAATTATAGTTTTCACTAATTACTGTCATAATAAATAGCGCATATTAGCTTAATTTGTAAATATTTTTTAAATGATGAAATAAAACAATTTAGTATGGATCTACATCAAGTAAAAGCCTCATCTATTCAATATAATTTTTAAATTTAATTTTGGCTTATACCGTAGGCTTTTTATACTTAGGTACTTATATCAAAATTATCTTCACATGGATATATATTGTAGAAACTATTGAAAATTCTTTGGGTTCGCGTCTAGCCTGCCTAATCCATAATTTTCTCAGTTTTAGGGAATTGTATAAAACACTTCTCCGGGGTAGTTATTGGTTATTCTTACTATTATACACTTCTTTTATCATGTAAATTCCTACATCTATTCTAACTTGACTGATAACAAAGTAATGCATGCGATTCAACAGCGTATTATGTCACCGCACTAGATAATTTTGAACCGGCTTAAATATTATGAACTTCAAACTCTTCTTTAAATTTAGGAATTTGAAAAAAAATCCTTCGGTGGATGATCCATTAGCTATGTCTATATTATAATATCAGTAAAAAAATGTGCAAGATGTCCATTGTACAAATACGTTCTTAAACTAACAAATTAATAAATATTTAATTTTGACAAAAGGATACCAACCATATTTAAATTCCATGTTTAGAACAGCTATCGATAAAAAAAGTATCTCTTTTCTTCTTCATCACAGAATCATTCCAAAATTCATAGAGAATAGAACACATGGACAACATTCAACGAGGAAAAATCAGAACTCCCCAATATATGGAGTCTGATAATAAGGACCGGACTAGACAAGGAAGAATTCTAGCATAAATGGTGCATACACAATAGGCATGCAAATTTCGTAGTTTACATTAAGGGCCAGTTGTATGAAGCATAGTTAACCTAATGTCTATGGTTAAACCATGATCACAGCTATTAAAGTGTTGTACGAAACGTAGTCAAGGATTATTTTGGTTAACTCATGAGTTAACTATGCAATTACTGAACCACCAAAAATGGTGGTTTAACTAAAGTTCATTGAATAAACTTCAAATTCTGATGTGACATAACTTACAATTGACTGTTATATAACCTATAATTTTACAACTTTTTATTGTTTACAATGGAAAACGTGGATTATTTTGAAGAATTAACGGATGATGAGGATTTTCTAGACATGATAAGAGAAGTAGAAGAAGGTTTATTTACTTATTTGTATACGACTTTTATACCTTATTGAGATTTTCTGCTGGGTTTTAGGTTTAAGGAGAAACGCTCGCATATTTCGAGCAAGAAAAAATCATTTTAAAGAGTTTACGGAAAATGATTTTTTTGATAGATTGAGAATATCAAAAGGCACTGCCATTTTTTTCTTTTTTATGGACCACCGCCAGTGCCTTGAGCATAACATTTATTGTCAGCATACTTTTTCTTGACTCTCTTTTTAATATTACTACATTTATTTAACAGCACGTCACTTGTTCGGTGTGTAGTTGCACTGATAAAATTAAATTCTTCAGCCAACTGAAGCCACAAATTTTTCTTATGCCGAGAACTTTCTGCATCCGTTTTCTTACACTCTATAACGTTTTTATACTTAGCAACTAGACAAATTAGCGTCGATTCTTCAGATGCACTGAAATTTGGAGTACCTACGCTTGTTTTCTTTATCTGCCATCTTTTAACTTCCAAGAGAACACACAAAATGATATTTAACACCAAGCACGCTTCTGATCATTGACTGTCATTGATTAACGATGTCACAGTATACAAAAACTGTGACGATTTTTCAATTTAGTACCGACAATATTGATAAAATGCTCGAATGTTACTAGAGTTTCGGATAGCCAACATAAAAATATTAGTTTGACTGTGGTTCAACTGATCACAACACGAACATCTTTCGTACAACGATTGATTGATTTGACTATGGTCAACATGTGAACCTGGTTCAGTTGATCAATTGGTTAACTACGTTACATACAACTGGCCCTTAGAAGCATACAAGCCTCATATTAATATTGATATGTACTTTTTTTTATATAAAGCATGTTAAACTTTTCCCTCCGATTGTACTATATTTTTTACCGATAACTGCTAGTCTGTCCTCGTCACAACTACTTTCTCTGTTTATCTTTTGAACATCTCGGAGGTCAAGCTAGGTACATTAGTTTCATTATTATAACTCTTAATTTCCTTAATGGTTGTATTTATAAACAAGACACAAGGCTGTGGCTGTGGCTTTCGTTCTTCCGAGTAAAATGAGCTAAGATTAAGAATCCAAGAATCAAGTTTGTGAGACAGCATTGAACCTACGTCAGTAGTGAGGAACGTAAAGACGTTTTATTTAGGTAATTTGATTTTGAATTGAATGGTCTTGAACTAAGTTTTGGTATCTAAAATCAATTTTACAGCCAAAGTTTGACATACTATACTTTTCGTTGAAATAGAACAAATAATAGTTTCAATTTGAAAACACGCTCAAAAATAATAACATGTGTAGGTAGTTGTCATGATAGGCGCTTTTCGTTAACCTATTAAGGATAGAGCAATGTTCAAATACTAGATGAACCCATATTTCCAATGAGTTTGGATAGCATGAGAATAGACAATATATTCACTAGAGTGAGTAGATAAGCAAAGGGGATTGTAATTCATCAGTAGCGTTCTACAATCCTTTTTTTTAAAGGGGCTATGGAAATTAATCAATAGTGTGCTGTGAGGTGTAGGGGACGAAATTACCTATTATATTTCGTAAATACTTAATATTCTATTTTAGTGATATATCTCATATACATAATATCAAGTATTTACGGCATATATTACTTTATTAAACCATCCCACGTACTACTTGCCCCCCCCCCAAACATCTCACATCACTGGCAAAAAACGGTTTTTTTTCACACGAACATTGTAGTGATTTATGGTTATGTTAATGTACCCCCACTAAAAATATATGATAATTTTCTTTCCAAGCTCATCGAAGCAAATACGGCAACTAATGAATGATAAGAGTTTTGAAGGGAAACAGAATGATCAGGAAAATCTTGCCTGGCAAGGTTTTGTGAATTTTCTTGAAAACCATATTCGCAAAATTACCAAGAATTAATCAATGAACTTAATATGATTTAAAGTGTAAGTAAAAATGTCTTCTATCGAGAGAAATGGAGCACTTGGATGCCAGCAGATTATTGTTGGAGACTTAGAAGGGACCTATCAAATGCTAAATATTCACGAACATCAAAGTTTATTGTTAATTAGGCAATAAAATGACTTTAAGTATAGCTGATTTTTGTACTTTTTACGAAAATGAATGTATTAATGTCAGAAAACCTGATGTGTAGTGATGGGACCAGAATTGGTGTAAAATCACCTACAAAGAAAACAAAAAATTAAAGTATTCACTGAAAGGAAATAATACAACTATTAGAATAACTCAAAATCCTCCAGTTAAACTAGTGGCTTATAAAGAGGATACTACTGGAATACAAGTAGAAATAAGTTTGAAGTGGTACAAAGAAAACAGAAACATTTTGCAGCTCGGGATCCATGAATACTAATACAATTTGACCGGCAAATTCAAACGGACAGATATGAGATTGATGATATGTGTAGTAACCTTCTACAGTTACCATTGATAGGCACCAACAGGGCCGCGCCGCCCATGAGTACGAAGTGTGCGGCGCACACAGGCGCCAAGGCAAAAGGGGCGCCGTTATCGAAATTATTTTTTTTACACTCACACAACATATTATTATATTTCTTTGTAGTGGTGTATCGATAAGTAAATAGGTAGAAATTCCTCGTAAACAACAAAACATAATACTGTGCTTATTGTACAAGTGTCCCAAGATAATATTCACGTTTGTGGTTTAATTTTACGCTTTGGGCTTTAGTTTACAATAATTACGAGCTCAGCATTAAAATCAAAAGAGCCGCCATGAGCTTGTTTGAATGAATTTATGAACGCAACCCGACTTTAAGAAACGAGAGAGCCAAAACAATAATTGATTGAACAGTAATTTAATCGAAAGTGTGTGCAAGGTACTAAAAACAATAAATAGTTTGTGTGTTAAAGTCTTTCTAATGTTAATGTGATGACCCATATTTTTAATCCCTTTGAAGGAAAAAGCCGCCCAATTGCGTGCATTTGAATATTGAGAAATAATGTTTTTCAAATTTATAGTGTATTAAAAAAAACTGCATAAAATTTGTAATACAATTTTCTGTAAATAATCACGGTACCCTTTTATTTTGCGCAAATACTTCTGTCTAAGTTCAACGATACGCCGAGATTCCATTACCATTCGATTACCTAACTTGTTATATTTAAATCCACAATTCAATAAAACCGCGCGCAGTGTTTCTAAACATTGATAGTTATATTCAGGAATATCACGAATCAGGACCCGTATTCTTAAGGGACTAGTGAGAATCTCACCAATGAGATAGGTGTATTGCATGGTTGCCTAAAACATGAGAGTTTCAAATTTGTCGTATTTTTAAAGGCAATAGTGCAATGCAATATCACCGGACGAAATCCAATACGCATGTTTCTAAGCTTTTCACCACTTCTCGCCGCTTTTGGCGAGATTCTCTATCGGTCCGAACCATGAGAGATTGAATCTCTCTCTTGTTTCAGGCAACCCGTAATGTATCAATCTCATTGGTGAGATTCTCACTATTTCCTTAAGAATACGGGCCCAGTTCTAAAATTTGTTTATGTTACAGTGGTCCGCCTGAGTAAGTAACCCGTTACTTCGTTAGATCATAAACAATAATGTACTGGATTACTAGACACCTTCAACTAGTTCATCTGCGTTGCCAGATGTACAGAATTTTCTTAAATATAGTGGGCATACATGAAGTTGTTTTAATTAATTTCTCTTTTTACAGCAATTTCGAGCGCCTTTTTTTAATGCTTACCAATACATTTATATTATGTATTTTTTTTAAATATTTCCAAACTAGCTTTCTAAGAACAGCACGAGCTAACAGTTTACTGAAGTGATGGGAAACATTTGTATAGTGAGCCCAACAATTTTAGAAAATATATCTGACAACATCGCTTTATTTTATGGTCATCACACTGACAATAGAAAGACTTATACTGATTCTTTTAACGTGTTTTCAAGATGAGTGTTAGTCATCAAGATTTAAAAAAGTAATAATCTGGTTACCAGAATTTAATAAGGAGAAGAAAACAAGAAGAAGAACGTGATAAAAATACAACTAAAATAAGTAAATATTTAACGGCTCTACCATCCACTTCCAAAGAATCATTAGAGACAGAAACCATTCTTTCTATTGATGAATGTGTTGTAGAATCTGATTCAAAAAACGTTTGCATAAACAAATTTAACAACAAAATCCATCGAGGAGGCCATATAGACATATACGAAACTATTGATTATTTCGCAAACAAAAAAGCTAGAAGAGTGGAAATAATATAATTTTTTTTCTCTTCTTTTTTGGGAATCAAATCACAATAATATTTTTATATTTCGACGTTTCGGTAGCGTTCCAGCTACCGTTGTCAAGATTAATTAGTACCTAATTAAATAATGTTTTCGTTGTATCAGATAGGGACCAAAAATTATTTAATTTAATCTTGACAACGGTAACTGGAACGCTACCGAAACGTCGAAATAAAAAATATAAAAACATTATTGTGGTTTGATTCCCGAAAAAATAAGAGAAAAAAGAATAAGTAATGCCAAAAGAAGATAATATAATTTGAATATGTTCATTTATATTTTTACACATTTTAGACTTTGGTTTTTTTTTTGTTTTTCATAGCATAAGTAACAGTTAAATTAGTATAAGATTATGTAGAACATCATAAATAAAGTATGTAGTCTAAAAGTTTTATTCGCGCTTAATTTTTCGAAGTAATTGGCAAGCGGACTGGTCTTACCTATTCAGGAAAATATTATCTAATTATATAAAACTACAGAGCATTTATGTCGGTCAAAGTTAACAAATAAGAATTAAAATTGAGTTGAAACATTAAGATTCATGAAAAAAGGCGCTTCATAGGTTTCGCACACAGGCGCTGTGAGGGGTCAGCGCGGCCCTGGGCACCAATACTTTATGACAATGCTGTACCTCGACAACTACCTTGAAAGAGGGGCGATTAACAATCGTTCTGTTGGTTAAATAACCATTAGCGGCAGTGATTTTTAATATGAACGTTTAAACTAGATTTCTGTGAAAATCGCTTTTGGCACAATTCACAATGAAAGGGTTTTTCTCCTGTATGAGTTCTCATGTGATCTCTTAAATGAGCTTTTTTCGAAAATTGTTTGTAACAAGTATTGCACTGAAAGGGCAGTTCACCCGTATGGACGGTCATATGACGATTCAAGTTTTCTATGTGGGTAAATTTTTCTGGACACAGGCGACATTTAAATCTATCCTCTTTAGAGTGATTTTGTATGTGTACAGTTAAATTTGATTTTTGAGAGAATTTTCTAGGACAAAGAATACATTGATAGGGCTTTTCGCCAGAATGACTTCGCATGTGTAATGTTATACCGGCTTTAAGAGCGAAACGTTTCGGACAAAACTCACATTTGAACGGCTTTTCACCGGTATGGCTTACTAAATGTTGTTTTAAATGAGAAGATATGCTGAAATTTTTCGAGCAAATTTCACATTTAAAAGGCTTTTCGCCGGAATGAAATATCATATGACGTTTAAGCACTGACATACGAGCAAATCTTTTCGGACATATCTCACATTTAAAAGGTTTATCCTGCGTGTGATTGCTCATGTGTAAGTTTAAACTCGATCTTTGAGTAAACCCTTTTTGGCATATTTCACATTTAAAAGGTCTTTCGGTCTTGTGAGTGTTCATGTGATTGCGTAAACTTGACTGTTGTGTGAATGATTTAGAACAAATTGGACATACAAATGGTCTTTCACCTGAATGAATTCTGGAATGTTCATTAAAATGTGATCTGGTTGAAAATTGTTTTAAACAGATGTCGCATTTGAACGGTTTGTCCGCAGCGTGTGTCTTCATATGACGATCCAGCAGAGTTGATTGACTATATCCTTTGGAGCATATGTTGCATTGGTACGGTCGTTCATCAGAATGAATTCCCATGTGAAGAATCATGTTTTTCTTTTGAGAAAATCGCTTTAGACAAATATCACAACCATAAGGTTTTTCTCCAGAATGACTCCTTAAATGGATGACTAAAGAATATTTCTGACCAAAACCCTTCAAACAAATTTCACATTTAAATGGTTTCTCTCCGGTGTGAACTTTTGAATGTTGTCTTAGGTGAGATGTTGTCATGAATTCTTTCGAGCATATTTGACATACATAAGGTTTTTCGCCGGTATGAATTCTCGTATGCATAGTTAGCTGTGATTTACTGATGCACTCCAATGAACAAAAATCACATTTGAAGGGTTTTTCGCCAGTATGGATTTTAATGTGATATCTCAAATGAGATTTGGTCATGAATGGTTTTGAGCAAAGTTCGCATTTATAAGGTTTTTCGCCAGTATGTATTCTCATGTGCTGTTTCAAGTATGATCTTCTGATAAATTGTTTAGAACACAAATGGCACTGCCATTTACCATCTACTTTTTTCAAGTCACCAATTTCAATCACTTTAGTATCCTCATCCTTCGAGTCAGTGTAATCCAAAAAGTGTTTATATGGTACATTGGCCCACATATTGTCTTGGGAATTACTTGATGCTATTTTATTTAAATAGTTTATTTGTG
>CAJUYH010001461.1:0-48908 GCA_910591685.1 Galerucella tenella | reverse complement strand
CGCAGAAATCCACCCAGGAGTGTACAAGAGCTTGTTCATGCGGCCCAAGAAGAATGGCGAAATATTCCTCAACAGAATATCAATAATTTGGTAAACAGCATGGGCAGGCGACTTCAAGCTTGCATAAATTCTAGAGGTGGAAATACTCTTTATTGAAAGTTCTCATGCAGGTTCTCACTTAACCTTTTCTTTAAAAAGAATCAATTTGTATTTAATTTATTTAATTTCTAAGAATACTTTTTATGTTTAAAGCAAGTTTATTATTGGATAATAAAATTTTTTGACAAATATACACGTTTTTTTTTTATTGAAACTAATTATTTGATTAATCTCTGATCCATTTATAATGAACACATTTTTTTTTCGGAGATTTAGGGTGATGCAAAACTTTTTAATCTATGTGTATTTGCAATGGTGTTAAATAATAAAGTGTTGTATAACGCTTACGCTTTGCTACTATACAGTAGGCAAGTTGCATGCAAAGCACATATTTTATACGTTATACATATGCAACACTTTGTTGGACACAACTATATATGCATATTGCGAGTAGGGACGCCCTGACAAAATACTAAACCTGTAAGTGCGCCGCAAATTAAAAAAAGTTTGGGAAACCCTGTCTTACACAGTGAGTTGTTTCATTTTTTAATTGATATAAATAAATTTGAAGATGAAAGACATAATAATGTTGTAAATCATTTTAACGACATAGTGGTCTACTTACATAACTAGCAAACTTATTGTGTCACTTTAGTTCCTCTTTGGCTCTAGCAGCCACGTTGAAATATTGTAGGCTCTTTAATATGTTCTTATGTATAGTAATAATAATAGTAATGTACATAAAGTTGAATGAGTTATTTCCCAGACTAGCCTAATAGTGTTGGAAGGTCCAATTGCCTTGGCATTTAAGTCTTTTCGATGAGACATAGCAATATATTTTGTAATTTTTAATTTATACCGTAATTACAATATAAACTACTTCAGTAATGTTTTTAATTTTATAACCACATTAAAATGCAAAACTTCTTCTAGACATTTACGACTTGCCGGGTGGGAGGTCGTTCTTCTTCTTTTTTTGGTCGCGGAGTTCACAAGAATACATTGTGCCTTCTACTGACATTTTAAATGCTTCTTAACCAGATTTTGGTTTGTGGTCATTGAAAAAGATTTTGGAATGTAACTATGGTCTAGTTTTATGAATGAGAAAGTATTAAAATAATAAAGCATTCGTAATCCATAGGCGTACCACTTCTTTTAGTAGACAGTTGAAATATTTTTTCATGTTAAGGGGGGCGGCGCCACTGGATAAATCTCGTTTAGTTAGTGATGCTCTTAGATTTTTTAAGATCAGTGAATGAGAAGTAACTTTAAGGAGTCAGTAAATGTCCTGACATTTGAATTACATAATTCTATGACCATTTAAGACAAATTTATAGGAAAAAAAAAACAAACGTTTGTTCAAAACTTCATTTGGATTCCTCCATCACGACAATTGGTCAACGAAAATCATTGTACACTCCTCCTACCCTCCCTACCTTGCTTTATGTGACTCAAGCAGTCGAAGAATTTAGTGGAAAGAAGAAAATTACAAAGCCCCAGGGTATACTTGATATTAAATACTCTATAAAATGCATTAAATTGAAAATATTCACTGGATTTTATCTTAAATTAAGTACCGGAAGCGAAACAGATGTTATTAAATAAAATTTACGAACTCATAGACATAACAGACTCCGCTAAAAACAGTTAGAGAAGTGTTAAAAGATAAATCTTCTTTCATAATTTTATTTATGATCGAAAGTTTCAATTCGAACAATTGAATTCCTCTGTAAATTGTCTCATTGTTCGGTATGTAATGACCTTTAGTACAAACATCCACTTCAGACAATGGCGAAACAACAGCTTTTGTTCTATCAAATTGAATCTGGTTAAATTTAAGAGACATTCTGCTCGCTTATATTTACGTACACAAATTAAAGTTGGATTGATACGATTTTGAGGCACTTGCAGCATTTATTTTATTAATTAAGAGATGATTGTTCTCTGAAGAGGTATCAAGAACAGTTCGAAACTGCTATTATAAACGTAGATAAGTTAAGAGAGGGGGAAACACTTATTGCAACGCACTTTATATGAGACATTCTGTACATATAGCCTGAGCAGTTGTTCTATAATGATAATACTGGTTTCTTGATAACAGGTTTTCATGAAAAGAAGTTCCAAAGATATCGGTCTTGAAATATTTATTACACTTTCATGTACATTGTACATGTAAGGAGAGAAGACATTGTTTTATATCGCTGATTCTTAACCAGCTTTTTCTTTTGTATTTCTTTTAGTTCATCGGAAACCAAAAAATCATCGTCATTGTATGTGGAATAATACCTCAGCTGATGTTTTTTTAATGTTATTGTAGCAATCCCAAACGCTAATCAAGTTTATTATTGTTTTTTAATGATTACCACTCATTCAAAGCACATTTTGTAACCAGCAATATAAATTATGAGCGATTTAGTGAGATTGATTGAAATTTGTAGTCACCCAGAAGAGTCTTTGATTGTATAAGCCCTACTAGATCTTTCCAATGGTCAGATCTTCTCTTTTTCTCGGTTATACCTATTTCTTCCAATAATACATTAGGGCTGATTCCGCAAAAGGGTTCAGGCCCCCAGAAAGGTATTTCAGTCCCCCTCTTTGCTATTTCATTTCCTTCTATTCCAGAGTGTCCTGGAATTCATAGTATGGTTACTATATTGTTCTCGCCTAGTTAATTGAGTTTGTCTAGGCATTCCCACACCATTTTGGAACTGATTACACAAGAACTCAGTGCTTTAATGGCTGCTTGACTATCCGACATTATGACAATCCTTTGTCTTCTGTATCCTTTATCAATATTGAACTGGGCGCACTTTCTCATGACGTGGATTTCCGCTTGAAAGATACTTGGGGCTTTTCCTAAGCTTTCAGAGTGTTTGGTTCCTGGACCGAACACTCCTATCCCAGTTCCTTCTATTGCTTTTGAGCGGTCTGTGTACCATTGAATGGCATTCTTTCCAAGTCTGGTAATGGTATTTGGATCCCATTCCTTCTTGTTGCTTAATTCCGTTTCGAATTTCTTTGAAAGGTGTGAAAAAAGTGTGGACCTTAAAAAGGGGTGGGGGGCTCTCGGGCGCTGTTCCCTGGCCCGAGAATCGGTTGGATCGTCGCTAAGACGTTTGAATTCACCACACCAACGAAACTGAAGTGGTTCTTCATTGTCGAAAACAAATGAATCACTTATATTTTGCCTTACATTGACCCAAAAATTGTAAATTGTTTGGGTACCTACTTGGAAGTTTCAGTACTTCTATGATGATTCGATTATTTTCGATGTGTAGGTAGTAGGTGGTTTTTCCGTATCGATATATTTCATCGTCATAGCGGAAAAACGAGAATCATGAGTAAGATAGGTATCACAATATAGGTGGTTTAATACGGAAGGAGATAGTATTTCAGATAATGGAGCTACTGAGCTTGTTGTTTATTGATCTATGAATATGATTTTATATCAATTTTCATGTGGGAAATAACAGAGCTCGGTATATCGATGGATATAAACTGATTGAATAGTTTGTTATATAATTATTATGTATAATGAGATTATACCTACCTTATAGGTAAGTAAATGTTACTGTTATACGATATGAAGGTATAGTTCTTTTTACGATCTAAGAAACTGATTTGACCTGAGATGGGATAAAGCCGTGACAGGGTCGTATTTATTTTGTTGGCGAATAATACTCTATAAATAGACTTTTGGGTCATTCTTATTATAAATACTTGTTTATTTCATCAAGTATAGTACGGCTCTGCTCGGTAAATCCGAAAAGTATTAAGGTTTCATTCGCATCACAAGCCTAAGTCAAATCAAATCGTGATCAAATCGTGTCAGTTGTCCGTGTAATTTTGTGTCAACAACAAAATAATATAGGTAGAAGGATTAGTAGAGGTACCTAGCGTCGAATTTAAGGATCTACAAGCAGGTACATAAAGTGAGAAAAAGATTAAGTGAAATTTTAGCGTCGAATTTATGCACGCCCTTTATTTCAGAAAGGTATAGAGTAATAAAACCTCAATAGGTGTGCAAAGGGAGCACAGAGTGACCCAACGAATATTTAAGCCACTTTCATAGTTCATTTACAAAAAAAAATCAAAGTTGTAATTTGTAGGATTCTCATTAACCTTTCTTAATTATATTAATAGTTTTTTTATTTAATATCAACAATTGTAATATTCTCAATTTGTATTATTAACTATAATATTATTTTCATATTCATTTTATATCTATTAACAACTCTTGCTTAATTATTTTAACAGAAACTTGTAAGATCTTCATGTATTAAGTTTACCATTTATCTTTATATTGTAGCCTGATGATGGTAATATTGTACCGAAACTAGTAGCATCATAAGTGTCCTTTTGAGGAACTTTTATCAAATTTTCTGGTTTGGACTTTGAGTTTTATTGAACCATTCATTGGTTTACAGTTACACTATGTTTTTCTGGTATATCTTCCACGGCGTATTTCATAAAACGATGTTTGTCTAAATTTGCTATAGCTGTTCTTTTTATCAAATCATCTTCAAACTCAATACTTTTGGTGGTTAACCAGTCAACAATTTCTTGTTTTCCCCAAGATGAAGTTGGAGTCTTCTCTATGCGTCGAGAATGATAACTTGCGTTTTCCATAACTACTACTGAATCAGCAGGAAGATATTTTATTATTTCACCAAAACAGTCTTCAAAAATATCCGAATCCATGTCCTCGTGGTAATCTCCCGTATGGCACGACTGAAAGAATAGCAAACCTTCTTTTAAAAATCCCTGTTCGCATCCAATATGGACGATTATTAGTATTTTCCCTTTACCTGAAGGCACCTCAATACCCATTGACAGGCATTTCATGAAAGCTTGGCGAGCACTGGTTATATTTTTGTCTTGCCACATTTTTGGTACTGTATAACCTTCATTGATCCACGTCTCATCAATTATCTTACGCAATTACTTGAAATTTTAATATTACAAATAATACTATTTCAACACCTACGCCTACGGCCGACACTGAAATTGTGCCGAACTGGAAGGAATTCCCCATTTTATTACTCTATACCTTTCTGAAATCAGAGGAATAATACTATTAAACTCTGCCTATAAAATTTCCACAACAATTTTAAACGAAAGACTAAGAGACAAGATAGATGAAAAAATAGGTGATTATCAATATGGATTCAGGAATGGAAAGTCAACTATGGACTCAATTCACATAATGACACAAATTATTGAAAAAATATACTATTTATATAGTCTATATAGAAAGGACAAGGAGTAATAAATCATTCATTTAAGTAGATTTCATAGACGTACCAAAATATATTTTAAGAGGGTATACCGTAAGGTACATTTTGTATTGAACTTTTAAAATAAACGATGTTGTGAAATTGTTTGAGAGTGCTGTAAGTCATGTTAGTAAGAAAAATTGGACAAACTGTATCGAGCATGTTATCAAAGTAGAGGCAAATATGTTGAAAATTGACAATATTTGTGATACTTTAATCGACCCTATTATTATTAATGTCAACAACGATTCTTCCTCTTCCGAGTCGGATATAGAATAAAATGTAAGTAATAAATGTATTCCAATAATTATTTCTTTCCATTTTTTATTATATTATAATTTAAAACGTATTTTTTTCCAAAATACACACCACTGCATTGCGTTATTGCTTATCTGCTAATCCTTTAACAATGAAGAAACCCTAAACTTTGCTACAACTGAAACAAATACGGGGTCGATCTACCTGGTTTTTAGATTTACGGAAGAAATGTAATTTAAAGTAAGAGATTTATCAAAAATTTCATGGTGCTCCCTGTAAAGGTTTTGCATACTTAATTAGGGTTTATTACTCCTCGTACTTTTTGTACATACTAGAGACTTTAAACAGGCTTTCGATAGTATAAACAGGGAGACTCTTAAAGAAGATTTTTAAAATATTGGGGTATCGAGTAAAATGAGAAGACTAATTAATATGACTATGGAACGATTGACAGCAAGAGTGAGTACAGAAAAAGGACAAACAAAAGAATTTGAATTTAATAGCGGTGTGAGGCAAGGAGATACAATGTCCACAACGCTTTTTAATATTGCATTGGATGGTGTCATTAAAGCTGTTGGTTTAAAAGGTACCATAATATCAAAATTGACAAAAATCTTAGCGTATGCAGATGACATAGCTATAATATCAAGAAATCTGAAAGAACTTGAAGAAATCTCTACAAAACTGATGATAGAAGCTGAAAAGAGAGGACTGAAGGTAAATCAAGAAAAAACTAAAGCAATGTTCATATCCAGAAATAGATTCTAACAGCAGTCAATTAAGATAAGAGAATACGAATACGAAGTAGTCACCAGTTTCAAGTATTTAGGAATCTACTTAAAAGGAGATAACGATAGAACATCAGAAATAAATCAGCGGATACAAGCTGAACATAGAGCTTTCTTCAAATACAGACGATACCTTCAAAATAAGAAAATTAGTGAAAACACAAAAATTAAAATATACAAGGCAGCGATCCGACCAGTGGTGACCTATGGCGCTGAAATAGCGAATCTGACAAAAACCAAGAAAATAAATTAAGGATATTCGAGAGAAAAATTATGAGGAAATTCTTTGGACTAGTTAAAACGGGAGAAGGAGAATACAGAAGACTAATGAATTATGAAATTGTACAAAAAAATAATGGGGAAGACATTGTAAAATAAATAAAAGCACGCAGACTGGGATGGTTCGGACACATTTATAGAAAAAGTGGAGATGAAACACTGAGAAAAATAACAGAATGGACACCAGTTGGAGACAGAGCTAGGGGAAGACCTAAAACAAGATGGGAAGACCAAGTAAACGCGGATTTAAATATCATGAATGTGAAGGAAGCGAAACATAAAGTAAAAGATATAGACAGTTGTGGAGTAAAATCGTAGAAAAAACTAAGTCACATCACAATATCTAGGAATAGAAAAAAAATACTACAATGGACTGATCCCCCATGTTAAATGGATCGACAAGACACCCACTTGTGGGTGTGACTACAATTCCCATGGGAATGTTTAGTCATATAGTATATATACCTTTCTGAAATAGACCTTAGTCACATTCATAAACATTTTTATATCCAAATTCTTCTCTTGAACATGTTCAACCAATATAAGGAATCTTCTACAAAATATTGTTGAATGTTTCTTAAAAATTAAATACTAGAGAATAATAAATTTTTTTTATTCGAAATCTAAAATTTTAATACTCTTCGACATGTATAGTTTTATGAACAGTCGTAAATTTTATTTCAAATCGAAATGCATGTAGTCAACATTTATACTGCCAATTAGTTCCAAACTGAATTAAACCCACTCTAAATAGTGTTAAAAGCCATTAAAGTTGATCCCGATGGATATTGTTTATTTATTTATTTTTCCATTAATCAATTCTGTCAAACTATTTTTGCTTTTATTTGTAACGAAGAATGGAATTTTTAGGTGTGAACCACATTTCGAAAAAGAGAATTATATACCTACCATTCGAGAATGACCACACTGACAGGTCGGCCATATTGAACTGGAGGACACTCATGTCACATTTTATTCGGTTTTCATTTTTTACTGGCAAACAACGGATTCTCCAATTCTACTCTTAGCTACGAAATAAGTTTTTGAGAAAATCGCGAGGAAATTTTGACACCCCAGACAACATTTCTTAATGTAAAAGCCATATTCCCTGACTCTGTGTTGCTGAGTCTCAGGTTGCGAATGTTAGGCTTTTCCTTCTTGGTAAACAATGTAGTATTTTTGCAGTAAGTTTTTTCCCTTCCGCACCAAGCTATTTCTAACGCAACAATGTGATATAATTTCGTTTGAAAACCATCCAAATCATGTTAGTCATATCATCTGGCCATTGCAAACACCCGATTTTATTATTTTGGGTTTGTACTTGTATGCTAAGCATTACTTGAAGCTTCTGTATCTGTATCTGTAGAGTAGGGAAGATGAGTGGGCTCACAGCACTTAGGCCACATGCGACCCATTGTACATTCTCCCGATAAGTTGTCCTATTAGGACATCGTCCATCCTGTCCTTCCCCAGAAGGTGGACAGGTCACTAGAAGACATCTCCTTTATATCGGCAGATGTAGGCCAAGACTCAACGAACACACACTTTTTTATTGACAATAACTTCGGACACTCGCATAAGACATGCCTGACAGTTTCAACTTCCTGTTCACACATCCTGCATAGAAGTGTATCCACTAGCCCCATAGTATGGAGGTGTTTCCTTAGTTGACAGTGGCCAGTCAGAAATCCTACTGTTAAACGTAGGTTTTTCCTGGTCATTGCCAAATATTTCTTCGGCGCCAGCTTCCCAGGGTCGCCCAGGGTGATCCTGGCAAGACTGCGTCCTTTGATTCCATCCCATCTCTTAAGGGATTGAGCATGGGTGAAACGTTTGGCTAGTTCCGCAATTGTCGAAGTCGTTAGGCCGTAGGTGTCACTGGGCCCTAAACTTGCAGCTTTTGATGAATTAAAGCGTACGTGAAAAGGTTATAATACATTGTAGAATTTTAGCGGTAGTGTCAATATTAAAATGAATTTAAATTTATTACAATGACTGGTTTATATTTTACAATATCTCCAAAACCAAACAGAAAGTGACAAGCGAGCACTTAAAAGACAAAGGTAGGAAAGACGAGGTTACGAAGGGAACCCTCTTTATGTTGTCACTTGATGAATCGAGCCTATGTTTGAGTTAAGACAGAGGATTCTTGAGAGTGTAGATGAACTGACATATTATTAACGTTGAACTATCCAGTTCCAGCTTAGTTGACTTTGATGTTATGGTACATTCAATAGCCTTCTTGGTGTGCGTCATCTTTTGTGACGTATATCCGGGTTTTCGGCATGTCGTTTATTTTATTTGCTATTTATACAAATAGCTAACCATAAATTTGATGAATAAAATTATCAGGATCGTATTGAGCCAAATTCGAAAAGGCTATGAAATTAATAATTACCAGCTTCTTTTTCTAATTGAAAATACTTGAGAACTTTCAAAATTCTGATGTTTTTCCGTGTATATGGACATATTTTTGTATTATTTAAATAAATATAAACAATAAGATTAATATTCACTTTTCATAAATAATAATTGACCGTAATCAACAAAGTAAAGACCTGACGAGAACTGTCAGTGTGACAGTAGAAAAAGATGTAAGACACATTGCCGCTACGAAAGGAACGCCTTCATAGTATTTTGAACTCCCGCTCTAATCGAAGATTAGGATTAACGTTTGTGATACATTTAAACGGTTCATTATTGTGATATTTTGATTAGGATTAATCACGGACCTGTCTTTTTTCCATTTCTTCCTACGGTATGTGTTAGAAGGACATTAACAATCGATGACGCACACCAAATATGCTATTAAATGGACAATACGTATCTCTGACCACCAAATGTCGAATAGGTAATTATTTATGACTACTTATTTAATGAAGGATTTTTTGTGTGACTTGATCTATGGAGAAATATATAAAATTATTTGAATTCAACAAATTTTTAATGGTTTATGGTGATTTCCGGTGTACATAATAATTGTCATCTTACATTTATTATGCACATTTGGCTTTCCAATAAATGGAGAAGGATCAAGTCATTGGAATTGGAGTTCACAAACAGCGTTTAATAAACGTTTAATTGAAAGAAAATCCAAATTTCTTTGGAAAATTAAATAAGATTTTAATTGATGATAATTATAATGAAATAGATTTACAAATCGAGCTTTTAAGTTGTGCTAGCAAATCAATTATTATTTAAAATAATCAGTCGAGAATACCTACTTGCGATATTAATCAAACCAATTTCACTGCATAGTCAGATGTCATTATAATATAAATTAATCAAGAAAACCACGCCGAATTAGAGACTTCAATTAAACCCTAAGCGTAGAAAATTTTGTTTAAAGGACCCATCCAGGGACGTAGATTTAATTTTTCTCTTTTTTTAATTTTTGTCTTTAAATCGAGCAATTTTTAGTAGGAACAAAGTTAGTGGTGTCACCGATATTTTAGTAATTAGTGCCTCGACTCTTTGTAGATGGGTAAAATATGTAAAGGGGATTAATTTTTTGTAAAAATGCACATTAACCATGGACGTACGATTATACTTTGAAGGAGGTTGATTTATTTGTGAACTCTTCATTCACCATAGACGTTCGATAGAATGTTTAAAGGGATTTTATTTATTTGTGAATATTTCCATTTACATTTGTGTGATAACAATTTGAAGAGGTTTATCTACAGGGTGGTCTGTAAGTAATTGTACAAATAAGTACAGTACAATCTTCACTTCAAAATATTGCGATTTAAACCAACAAGCCTTGATAAAATGTTGATATCAAGAGAGATACAGGGTGTTAAATATGAAATTTGAATTTTCGTTTTTTACAATAACTTTAACGCTTTTTGACGTATATGCACAAAAATTTGAGGTTGGGAGTTTTCTGATATAAGAAATCATAATTTTGTACCTATTTCGATGTATTTTGTAGAGGGCGCCACATAGGCCACGTATGCGGCATAAATGTACGCAAAACTTTTTTGCCTTTCATATAAGCGCTACTTTTGTAAAAAATAATTTTTTTTATAAGAATTTAAGTGCCTCGACAACTATGACCATTGGCACTATACAAAAGACAAAAAGACATACATACATACATACACTATCTTAAAACATAAAATATGTAAAATACTCAGTAACATATCAATCTAGTTTATATTTTGTGGTAGAGGTTAGTTAATTTGAGGAATTTCAATGTCTTTGGGATTTCAGCGGTGCATTTTAGAAGCTCTCTCAGGTTTGGTCTCAGGTCTAGGCACTTATGTGTAATGTTGTATTCCTGGAAGTCTGTGAGAATATGTTTAACGATTAAAGCACTATGGCAGTGACGACAGTGACAGAAGACATCAAGTAACCATGTGTGTATCTGGTATGGTTGATCCGCAATTGTCTAATGACAGCAGCCTCTCTCCTGGTTAAGAAATCGAGGGAGAGACAGCCGAGTAATGGTTGTATATCGTAAAGGGCTGTTTTGCTGCTGTGCCAATAATTTTGCCAGGACTCCTTGACGGACTTTTTGAATAATAGTTTTATGTCATCTGGGAGTTGGAACGTTGTTGTGGTGATGGAAGAAGAGGCTTCTTTAGCATGGTGGTCAGCATTTTCATTGCCAGTAATTCCAATGTGAGATGGGAGCCAGATAAGACAAACTGTTACATCACGAGCTGAGAGGGTTTGATAGACGTCATGGATGTTTTGAACTATTGGATGGTCAGTAAAGATAGTATTGAGTGAATTAATTGAGGAAAGTGAATCGGTACAAATGGCGACGCGCTTGACAGGAGAAGAGATTTGCTTGAAAGCTTGGAAGATGCTATACAGCTCACCAGTGTGGCCACATCATTACAACAACAAAAAGGTATACTTGTTAGTATCCCCAAATCTTAACGGTTTTAGAGATAATCACATTTTAGTGATTAACTACATGATTTTTATTCAATGAAATTACGTACGAAAAATGTAAAAGGCAAAAAAGTTTTACGCACATTTATGCCGCATACGTGGTCTTTGTGGCGCCCTCTACAAAATACATCGAAATAGATGCAAAATTATGATTTTTCATATTAAGAAACTCCCAACCTCAAATTTTTGTGCCTATACGTCAAAAAGCGTTAAAATTATTGTAAAAATCGAACATTAAAATTTCATGTAAACCTTAATATCAACATTTTATTAAGGCTAGTTGATTTAAATCGCAATATTTTGAAGTGAAGATTGTACTGTACTTCTATGTACAATTACTTAAGGACCACCCGCCTGTATATGTGAAAATTACCATACCATGAACTTACGATACATTTCTTAAAAAATGGTTCAATTGACCTATTTTTTATCGTTGCAATGTTATAGCCATAAAACCAATTCTATATTCTTTGGATTGCTTTCAAATACCAAAAAACAAATTGTTAAAAATACCCAAGTCTTTAACCTAGTTTATAGACGTCGATTTTCGGCCCCTTCCAATATTGTGGTATACATTTCACTAAAATCAAATAATTCTCCCCCGATTTTTCACAAGACAATCTTAGCTTTGACGTGATGATATATCTGGTTGACTCTTTTGTCTTGAGATCCTCTGTCACATCGGACAATCTCGTAACGGATAATACGAAATTTGTCCGATAGACAGAAACCATTAAACATCAATAAGAAAATTGGGAAAAGTATTTTAGTTTATTGGGTCTTTTAATATTTATCAAGTGTGTGCTGGCACGAAGGGGAAAATTCTGCATTTACTTGTTTATCGACTTTTGGAGATCGTAGAAAAGGAAATGTATACAAAAATGTCTAAAAAAATATGTAACTTTTCACTTTAGGGGATACACTTAAGCAAAAAAAATGTTCACTTTAAAATCTTTACAATTTGTACACTGACATGTACAGGGTTATTCATTATAAATTACCCACCCCCTATGATCGTTATTATTACTTTTAGAAAAAAAGTCTCACATAAAAGTTGTTTGGTTACAGCTGAGTTTTCTTAATATTCTATCAAAAGTTCAGTAGCGTGCAAATTTAAGGGGATACAAAAAATGATAGTTCTTTTTTAAATAGGACACCCTGTATATTTTTTCACATTTTTGGAATGGTCTTTTTTTCCTGATTTCAAAAATATATAACATGTTACCCCTACCTCGTACCGTTTTTGAGTTATGAAATGCTGTAAATATTAGTTTTAGTAATTACTGTACTTAAATATGAAAAAGATAATTTATTAAAGTAAGCTATGAAAATGACAACTTATATGTTTGATAATTGACATTTTTCATATAAAGTAATTAAGATGGTTCTCAGTAAGAAAGAAAAAGTCAAAACATATACCTATACAAAACAGGAAACAATCTTATTATTATTAATAAAATCTTTCACCTCTCTGTAAGCCATATTAATTTTTGTATCCCCTTAAATTTGCACGCTACTGAACTTTTGATAGAGTATTAAGAAAATTCAGCTGTAACCCAACAACTTTTATCTGAGACTTTTTTTAAGGTAATAATATCGATGATAGGGGTGGGTAATTTATAATGAATAACCCTGTACAACTGAGTAAAAAATTGCTTGGGACAAAAATTGTAGAGAATGCTCTATAAAGAGCAGACATCAATTTTATTTCCAAAAAGCTGTTTTCTTATGTGATCGTTGGCCTTGAATATGTTTAGAGACGCACAGGGTATGGCGTAGAGCTAAAAATATTCATTATATGCAAAAAAAAAGAACACGAGGATGGGAAAGCAAATATAG
This sequence comes from Galerucella tenella, assembly GCA_910591685.1. NCBI lineage: Eukaryota > Metazoa > Arthropoda > Insecta > Coleoptera > Chrysomelidae > Galerucella > Galerucella tenella. The sequence goes on along the minus strand of CAJUYH010001461.1, from coordinate 35,464 downwards.
AACAGCCAGTTGCCTTGAAAAAACAAAAAATGAAATAGACTTGTAATCAGGAAGAGAATAAAGGGTTGTGCTAACATTATTTTTTGATTCAGCAAAATAATTAAGTCGAAAATAAATTTAGGAAGCTCTACGAATTCACCTATACAGAGTACAGTGTATTTTAAAGCTATTTTAATTGTTGAGTTTGTATATTTAATAATATATATATACAGGGTGTCCCATGACGAGTTAAAATTATCAGTATATGGCAAAATACTTATATAGTCTATATAGAAAGGACAAGGAGTAATAAATCATTCATTTAAGTAGATTTCATAGACGTACCAAAATATATTTTAAGAGGGTATACCGTAAGGTACATTTTGTATTGAACAACCCAGTTTTCTTAGAAACATTATCGGGAATATTATTTTAAAAGAAAGTAGGTACATTAAATCAGTACTTAGTATTAGTTCTTTGAGTAAAGTTTTCTTAGAAACATTATCGGGAATATTATTTTAAAAGAAAGTAGGTACATTAAATCAGTACTTAGTATTAGTTCTTTGAGTAAAGTTGTATGAAGTTGTATGGTTTTCATAATATTGTAAACAGTTGGAATATATTTAAAACATTTGTTGAATGTTAATTGTGCAAGTACCAAACAATGTCGATAAGCCAATGACCATCTAAACGACCAAAAACAGGTCCATTATCTTTAAATGAAAAAACTCTGATATTGAATTGTTATATATCATTGAAAAACAAGGATCCAAGTGCAAGTGTTGATGATATTGTGGAATTAACGGCTGCTATGTTGTGTGTTGCTAAATCAACAATTTATAGATTACTAAAAGAAAGCAAGAATGGAACTCTTCAACCCCCTAAAACTCCTTCAGGCCGAAAACCAAGAAAACCAATTGAGATCGATGAGTCATTAAAACAAAGACTAAGGCGTAAAGTCCATGGATTTTACTTACGAAAGGAAATTCCAACACTTGACAAAATTATGACATCAGTGCAAGAAGATACGGACTATCCAAAATTCTCCAGAATGACATTATGCAAACTTTTGAAAGATGTGGGTTTCAGATATACAAAACATAATAGAAAATCTCTTTTAATAGATAAACCGGAAATAGTTTTTTGGAGAAGAGACTATTTAAGAAGCATTCGACATGCCAGAGAACAAAATTTGAAAATCTTCTACTTAGACGAAACATGAATAAATGCTGGATATACAGTTTCCAAATCTTGGCAAGATGAAAACATTAAAAGCGGAAGGCAGGCATTCGTGGAAGGTTTGTCGTTAGGTTTGCAGCCACCATCTGGAAAAGGAAAAAGACTTATCATTGTCTATGTTGGAAGTTCTGAAGGTTTTGTTGATGGTGGATTATTAACTTTTATTTCAAAACGCACGGGGGACTATCACGAAGATATGAATGGGGATGTCTTCGAGGAATGGTTTGTTCAAATGTTGGATCTGATTCCAAAAGGGGCTGTTATTGTTATGGACAACGCAAGTTACCATTCACGGTTACGAGAAGCATTGCCCACAAGTCGTTGGCGTAAAGCAGAGCTTTTGGAGTGGCTTATTTCGAAAAATATTAAGTTTCCAAAAGATCCACTAAGGAAAGAACTTTACAGAATTGCAAAAATGAACAAGAATAAATACAAAACCTACATAGTAGAAGAAATGGCTTCTTCTCGTGGTATATCAGTTCTTCGACTTCCCCCTTATAATTGTGAACTTAATCCCATAGAATTAATATGGGCTCAGGTAAAGGGGGAAGTTGGAAAAAAAATACTACTTTTAAAATAAACGATGTTGTGAAATTGTTTGAGAGTGCTGTAAGTCATGTTAGTAAGGAAAATTGGACACACTGTATCGAGCATGTTATCAAAGTAGAGGCAAATATGTGGAAAATTGACAATATTTGTGATGATTTAATCGACCCTATTATTATTAATGTCACCAACGATTCTCCCTCTTCCGAGTCGGATATAGAATAAAATGTAAGTAATAAATGTATTCCAATAATTATTTATTTTCATTTTTTATTATATTATAATTTAAAACGTATTTTTTTTCCCAAAATACACACCACTGCATTGCGTTATTGCTTATCTGCTAATCCTTTAACAATGAAGAAACCCTAAACTTTGCTACAACTGAAACAAATACGGGGTCGATCTACCTGGTTTTTATATTTACGGAAGAAATGTAATTTAAAGTAAGAGATTTATCAAAAATTTCATGGTGCTCCCTGTAAAGGTTTTGCATACTTAATTAGGGTTTATTACTCCTCGTACTTTTTGTACATACTATAGTAAAATCATGAAAATGTCTACGTTCAGGTTTTCGGATACGATCTTTTTAACTGAAATATTTTCAAAGATGACTGTAACTTTGTTATTTTAAATGGAACACCCTGTATATTAATACATTTTTAAAATCTATTCAAAATTTTAGTATAGGTACTTTTGTCTGAAAACAGAAAGTTTTAACTCGTCGTGGGACACCCTGTATATACGAGCTGAACCGAAAATTGATAATAATAATAAAAAAATCATGCCAGTCATTCAAAAACTAGACATGCCGCTTCACTCCTCTCGTACTTACACTTCCTTAATTCTCTCCGTTAGAAATAAATCAGCGAAATTGATAAACTGCCTTACAACTCATCTAGATTTTTCACACAGACTCTTCATGTTTTCAGTAAAAAGAACATTTTCTGATCCCAACCCATGCCATAAATAACCGCTGTGGTACTTGTACGTATCTTCGACTACAGACATTCTTACCTGCAATTATCTTTGCCGGTAATAGATTTATATGGCGAAAAGGTGTGTTTCTTTTAAGATTAATACAAGTAGTGATGGTGGGAACTTCTGATGATATTTTAAGAGTTGGTTATACAGCTAAAAGTATGTACAGGGTGACCCAAATTGGATGCACAATTGGACGCAAGTATAGTATATTGTTAATATTTTAAATAATAAAAAGTCCCTTTTCTAATTATTATCACTACATACTTATCACTTTAGGTTTTTCATAGTTAAAGGTGGCAATATCGAATGTTTTCGACTGCATTCCTTTCACGGCTTCAGATAAAATTGCCAAAGTATATATGTATGAATTTATTTGAGATTGAGTACCAAGAAGGAAGTGACGATTCCTAAGGGATTAAAAGTATATAATAAACCTGTTCTACTTTGTAAATGAATCAATCGAACAACAAATTTGATTCGTTTCAAAAACCAGACGTGCTTCTCTATAAAACTAACCGTTACAATAATAAAATGGGACGTTTCGAACTTCACCAACGCCACTATATTAGGTTACCATAAATATTTAATCAAATGCCGGAGTATTAACATTGTAGAAAATATAGTTGATGTGCCGTTAAATCCGACTACATCAACTAAATATTTAATTAAGAAACTTTGTATATGTTAGCGCTTTTGCACAATGTTTTCTTAGAAGCGAGAAAGTTACTGAAAACTATTTTACAATGTCGTACTCGTGGGGCAATCGTCAAAAGAAAAAGTATAAAGATTTAAGTGATACTTTTTTTGGCCGTTTGATATCCAGATTTGTCTCCTTTTGGATTTCTTCTATGAGGGAATTACAGCATACAACAGGCCTACTACCTTAGAAAATGTCTGTCCGAATTTAACAAATTGTCCAAAATGTTGCACGACATCTGCAATGCCATCAAATGTACGACAGACTTTTTATTCGTTTTTATTTACGCCCATGGTTGACTTTTTTGCTAGCTCAATTTACTGTAGACCAGTTGTCAGTGTTGGGACTGTAGTTGTACTAATAGTCCCCTGTTCGCACTTGAATGGCTGTACTGTATATGGAAAAAAAAAACATTGAATTATAGAGACGGTTTAAGAAATCAATTATTTGGAACAGCAGAATAAAGAGGAGTTCAATAATAAACACATTTTCTGAATAACTGCGATGATGAGTGTATGTCGAGTCCTATAAATAACTTTGAAGGAATACCTACATCATTTTTAACTGCATTTTTATGGCTGTTTAGAACGTTAACAATTGTTTTTCAGACATCAACAAAGAAGTATCTCCCTTAATAAAATTACCCAAAGTTATTCGTGGATATCCTTTATAGATCACTAAATATCATAAAACAAAGTGGGCAAGGATTCGATGGCTTGGGAAGGAATTATTTTATTTTAAGTGGACTGTATTTCTTTTTTCTTACTTCCCTCTTTTGCTCTCAGGTCCCTCGCAGAAAACCTTCGTTGTTATAAACTTTATTGTTGAAGTACGATGGGTAATTAAACGCTTTTTTCGGAATTTACGAATATTGACAATTCGTTTATAAAAATAACGATGACATCTCATCATAACAACGGTTGCTAAGTACATTCTTTCTTTTTTTTTATATAGATATATAGAGAAACTTTTAGATGTCCAGTCATCAATGATAATTTACTCAGAAATAAATAATGTTATTAACGAAGAAAATGCACAATTTATTTAGCCAAGCAAGTCTGTTGAGAATTATCTTGAATTCTCAACACAAAGTAAGACACGATGATAAGTAGCTGAGAAGTAATGAGGGATCAAATAAACATACATATACATACCGGTTTTGATTCGGTGTAGTTGGTAATGATAATAATGGTTCATATTGTATATGTTACCGTTAAAGTATTTAATGCATAATTTCATAAAATACCTAGTTATTCCGTGAAATAACTGATCGTGTCCGTAAAAGTGTGTAATATGTTATCAATTTGACACTTTAACTAGTTATTCTATGAAATAACTAGGTAATCTATAAATTAACTAATGAGAGACAATTAAAATGGAAAAGAAGCAGTTTATCTAATATATGCAGTGTACAAATGGTATTTATAGAAACGTACCATCAATAAGGATTACTAAAATGACACTTGGAATTACAAAGAACATTATTTCTAAAACAAAAGCATTTTATGATGACACACTGGGCTTTCACGAACATTTTTTAAACCCCAGACTAGTACCTAAGCTTTGAGCTGTAGCAACAAACCGAAGCGATATCTCTACATCCGATTTTAATTAATTTTTGTTCGCAGACACTGAACTAGAATTGGGAATATAATTGTTTCATGCGGCCGTTTCTTGTGCCCAATGGCTAAATAAGTTCTCCCCCTATGACCAGAAATAGTTCATAAATGTAGTAGGGGTGTAGATTATTTTACACTTCAACGGACTGCAGATCGTTATTCTATGAAATAACTGGTTAAACCATGAAATAAAAGAGAGTTTTATACTTTAACGGACATCAGTTATTTCATGGATTAACTAGGTATTCTATAAAATAACTGATTTCATACCGGTAACATATACACCAAATTTTGTTACACTGTGAGTGGATAATCAGTTTTCAGTTGAAATATTGACAGAATATGCTTTTGATAACAACATAAAAGAAAAACAAGTCAATGTCCACTTCCAAATGGTTTTTGAAAGTTCCATCATCAATATTTAGGGCTTCGATTATGTTTACCCCAAAAAAACTTTGATATTATTAGTTTCCGATTATTAAAGAAAAACTTTTATTTTTCTTTGGTCTAGTTTTCCATTAAGATGTCTTTGAATTGACAAAATTTATATTTTTATTATCCACAATGTCAACAAAGAAAGTAAGAGGCTTTTAATACAAATATAATCGTCAAACTTTTTCACTTGTACAACTTATTCAATCTAGCGAAAGTTTTTATGGAATAACTGCTTGATTTAGTCCTTCCCACGATTCAAACACTCAAATGACTTTCATAGTTAACTGTAAACCCAACTAGATTATTGACAATTCATTTCGCGAAGCCGCGACATAAAAACAAAAACTAATTGTTCTCAGTTGTGGTTTCTCAAGAAAAATTCTTACAAATCAAATAAAAACATTGATAGACACTTTCATAAATAATGCTATATTCAATTTGCGAAGTTGCCACGTCTAGTTGCCAGTTCAATCTTGAAAGATTAATGTAATTATAATTATTAAATACATTTTATGTCTGCCTGGAAGTAATGCACCTGTCGAAAGTGTTAATATATGGAAAATACAGTTAAGAGTCTAAGTTCTTAACGCCATTTTGATTACAAAGACTAACATCAACCAATAGAGGAGTTCAGTCTAAGTTCAGTGTGGCCAACAAAAAGTGATTTTTTCTGACAAGAATGACAGTTAGACAGTTAAGGTCTACAACTCAAAACATGAGATTTTTGCTTGCTTTTTATCATTGCGAGCATCTATATTGCTTTATTAAAATAATGTATACACCCCCGAAGCGTATATTTTGAAATTTAAAATGACTTTTTAGCTGAATACTCAACATATCGGTGATCAATAATTCTAGGAACTTTTGGCAAGTCACCATTTCATTTCTGTTATCTGTCACTATTTATGTCAGATGTTAGTTATATTTATTTTATTTATTAATCGAAAAAGGACATACACAATTAAATGAATATCAACAAAAATAAATATAACTAACATTTGACATAACTAGTGGCAGAATAACAGAAATGAAATGGTGACTTGCCACCGATATGTTGAGTATTCAGCTAAAAAGTCATTTTAAATTTCAAGATATACGCTTCGGGGGTGTATTCATTATTTTAATAAAGCAATATAGATGTTCGCAATGGTAAAAAACATGCAAAAATCTTATGTTTTGAATGGTAGACCTTAACTGTTATTCTTGTCAGAAAAAACCACTTTTGTTGGCCACACTGACCTTAGACAGAACTCTTCTATTATGTAACAAGCTCTATACGTACTTGGAATATATACATAACATTTTGAAACATTTTTATGACCAAACGAAATATCTTGGAACGAAGCATACTCTTGAAAGAAAAATAAATTAGGACACATTTTACAATACATTATTTCCATTTATTATGGAATCTAATAAAAATTGTTGTTCTGAAAGATAAAAACCGAATTCACTCTTGGTTTTGACGAGAATTACCCTTAACCACTTCTCAGCAGTAATGTAATCAAATTTCCATGCGGAAATGACTCCACATTTTTCTTAGGACCAACAAAAATTTCAGTATTATCAGTGTCTGTTTTTAAGATCTTTCTTTGTTCTGTTTTTCTCGTCCCTCTTCTGCTATATCATCCAAGAAGAAACGCGTTATGGTTAATGGCAGATAATTTATTTAGAAAGTCGGAAAACTTGGTCAGAAATATGACGCGACGATGTCAGATCAATATAACGCGTGTCATAATCACACCAAACTGATATTTCCAGATGACAATATCATTAATTTTTAGAACTTTAGTTCTTTATGTTAGGTTGGTCTGACCGTTACGTTACTTGGAGCGAGGGAGGTCGCGTCGCAAAAGATCCTACCGTTACGTTACATTGTTACGTTATGTGCCTTGAGCGCGTGGGCTCTCTCCTCAGTCTCAGAGCTAGTCTCTCGGCGCAAAATGTTGATTGTCAGCATACATTGTATTATTAATTACAGTTAATAGAATACTTAATATACAGGGTGTACCAACCTTACCACAAACTTCGGTATATGGGTTATTTTAAGAGATATCAAAAAATGGTAGATGTGTTGAAGGTCCATATTTTGAAATTATATCGAACTATACAGAGTGCTGCATAAATATTTTGTTTAGAATAAATTGTTCATTAAAATTTATTATTAATTAGGATTTTTTGTTACATACAACGTTTAATGCTTTTACATAATAGGTCAGGAGTTATATTTTACAATAAATCATGCAAAATAACTGTGTTTTTATAAACTTTGGGGATAGGGAATGCTTGACAAAAGTTAAAGTTACATAATCGAAGATTCTATTTTTGCTATAAAATACAGGGTGTTCCATTTGAAGTAAGAAAGAAAATGACAGGTTCGAGTTTCCGTTCACCCTGTATACAAGAAAGAATATAATTGAAATTTAATAGGATACGGAGATATTGTATCATATAACAAAACTCTGTTTGACAAAATACATTTTTTTTCTTCAACGTATTACATCCAGAGTAAAGTAGTTTCTTATATTAATTAAATATGTGTATTTATTTATTGATTCAAAAAATTTGATTATTGCTTAAAAGGAACTAATGTTCTAACCGTGTGTCCCGTGACGCGTTCTTCAATTTTTCTTTATTATTAGGCGTAAATTTTAACAATCAACTCATTTTAAAACGAATTTTTTATTTTCAGGTGCAATGAACACATCCAACGGTACAGAGATTTATAGAGGATCGGTAAGTTTAAATTTTTTTGTCATTTCAGTACATTGTATATTGTTGAAGAATACATTTTAACATATACAGGATATCCCTATATTTTAAGAACAGTCGAGATAAGTTAGGTACGCCGTTGATATAGAAATAATACAAATAAATCAACCCTTTTCAAAAATATGATCATGCGCTCATGGTGAATGAAAATTTTGACAAATAAAAAGAAATTTTCACTTTAAAAATTCCACATTTCTCTAAAGAGTAAATTACTACAAAATTAAAAAGTTATTTCCTGTGTGAAACTTCTTGATAATAATCAAATTACGAAGGTGACATTATTTCCGGTAACCACAGTTGCATTTTATTCCATTTGATATAATATTCCCCGAGGCATCGTCCATAATTTCTAGTCAACACTCGTTGCCTATCTCTTCGCAGATTTAATGGTTCTAATCAGTTGAGAAAAGCCGAGTGGTGAGCATAATTGCCCAACGCCATCACGCTATACTTTAAACGTCTCAAGTATTTACTAGACCAGGCAATATAACTATTTACCGAGCTGTGAAATGATACAAAGTTGGCTTAGTTTTATGTACAATTATTTTTTTGTCACTAACTTACGAATTATTGGGGAATTCACTTTATTTCCTGATGACACTAGTGTATCCTAGTGTATCTAATTGACGAAGTGAGAGGGAAGAACACACGCACGCGCTTGCCAATAAGAAGTCAGTTTTCAATAAAAATAACTAATTATATGGTTTTCGTACAACGCTGCCAGAGCTTGAAGAATCCCATAACAAATTTGGAAAAGTGTTCATCTTTTAATGTTCGAAGTGAAAAAATAATGTTAATAGAAAAAATCCAAGGAAACAAGCACATTAAAGAATTAACGTTTAATCATATTGTTAATATTGTTAATACTTTAGCTGTTTCATAGTTAAACGTGGCAATTTTGAATGTTTACGACTGCATTCCTTTCAATCGAAAGATCTGATTTCTATCCAGTCCCTATCTGACTCGAAAGGTATTTAACACTGATGAAATTATAGTTTTATCTTGAAGAGGAATTTTACAACCTCTTGAAATCCACAAATTAAAATTTACGATTGGATTTCTTCACAGTTATACTTAGTACTTTTTTTATAATTTTTCTTCAGCTGTCATAAAATGAGAATGAACCCATTATTACCATCACTACAATAGTTATTGTTTCGTAATTAGCATTAAGCAATGTTTAACAATATCCAATACCCATAGGGCATGTTCAAAAAAAATTTATAGCTACACGTACTTGAAAGGCTACAATAGATAAAATCTTATAAAGAGAAAATTGATTCTACATAATCAATTTTACTATAGTCAAAAGCGCTCTTATCGTGTGGGTTCAAAGGTCACTAACCATATGTATCAAATCAGAAGACACAGAGGTTACCAAAATGTGAGATTAAAAATATACCCGGAGAAAATAATGATGGTTGATGTTTCCTGCACACTGGTTGACGAATTTCCACTTTTTCATTCATTCTCGAAATAATCTATAAGATTAGGTACCATTTTTTTTTGCTTGGGGATGCAAAATACCGGAAAATTGCTTCTTATATATATTGTCACTTTGAATTGTCAAAGTGACATAACTGACATTCAAATAAAAACTTCGTCTGTTCTAATGCTGTCTTAGTTTTGTTAACTGGCGTACAATAAATGTGTTTTATTACGTAATTTTTGTATGGTTTCATTTTAATATTATTACCAATTATCAATTACGATTAGGTAAATGTCAACATTCCATGGCATGCTTGTGTCTTAACAGATATCTCGAAAATCGTTAATATTTTGAAGATCAAAGAAGTATAGCTTTTTTCTACAGAAATGATGGGGCTATCCAAATTAAATAAGTAAGTTGTAAAATAATGAGCGATAAAAAATTTGTAGCTGATTTCATCTAATTCATATGGCGCATGTGGCGACATCTACGAGTTAACTCAAATCCTCACACACATTCTTGATTACCCTTACAAAAACTAGTTCATACCCATTTTGAAGTCATTAAAATCTATTTTATTTTTTTCGGTTTAACATCCTGTACCTCAGTAAGGAGCAGACTAGGACCCATTATTGTAAATGAAAATATTACTATTTTGGCCTTCTGAACGTAGATTTACAATTTGGCCCACTACAAATTTCAGGTTATTGTCCAGCTTCTAATACTGTAATAATTTGTGTTCCTTGATTATAACTGATATAAGTTATTGTAATGTACTATCAATGCTATACAACATTTCTGCTCCAATAAATGCTTGCTCGGTCTATAAAATCTTCGTCAGTAGAGTCTTACATCTTTCGTACACTTGGGACACGATGAATTTACGCGATTCTTAACGACAATGCGGAGTTGTAATCGCGAACGGCATGTAACGCTATTTTCCTTATGTAACCATCCATTTTTATGGGACTTAAGGATGAGAAAGAACCATTAACTTAAGCACTTTATATTACTCGGATAAATGGTACTCTCTATTGTTTATGACCAACAATTGTGCGTGGTTTCCTAAATGACATGTAGTCGGTAAGTACCAAGAAGGTGAATGTCTTTTTTTATCAATTATATCGACATACTTGGATACAATGGAGTCGTAAAGTTGTAATATTATGAAAAATGAATAAATTTGTCGACATAAAAAAAATAATATTGAGTAGTGAAATAAATGTTTTTAGAAAGCTATAAGAAATAAGTTGGTACTAGCGACAAGTGACAGAAGGATATGACAGATGACAAGCCATGAATTTTGCCGGGTATGAAATGTGAGGTATGCAAGCAAGCTTTTGTGTGAAACTTACAGTTTGCAATGCTTTTGTCAACAATTTCTGATCTGTAAGCTCTAATTTGTCTAAAAGCATTTGTTTAAGGCCATTGTGCTGTTTTTGGGTCAAGACCCCAGTTCTTTCCACACATTTATCTGTATATTTGTCGAACTCATTGTCAATTCAGAATATGTATGTATTTTTTCTTGGGGTGACATTCACTGAGACCTGGAAGATCTATTGTGCCCCCTTACTTCTACTTAATTTCTGAGGAGAGTCTCAGAAACTACTAGCTCCTTTAGTCCTATTTTCCGGAGGACATGAAACTGTCCATCATATTCGCACAACTCCTGGACCTCCGGTTACAAGTAAAGTTCGCCGATTAAGTCCCGAAAAATTAAAAACAGCCCGAAAAGAATTCGATGACATGATACAAGCTGACACAAATCGCCCATCTGAAAGTTCCTGGTCCTCTCCTTTACATTTGGCACCGAAGAGTGACTCAACTTGGCGTCCCTGTGGAGATTTTCGCGCGTTGAACACTCGAACAATACCAGATCGTTATCCTGTTCGTCACATTTACGATGCCACCTTTTTTATTGTTGGATGTACGATGTTTTCAAAAACTGACTTAGTAAAGGCATATCAACAAATTCCAGTTGCTAAAGAAGATATTGGGAAAACCGCTATCATTACACCATTTGGACTTTTCGAATTTCCATTCATGACTTTTGGACTTCGAAATGCTGGTCAAACTTTTCAAAGGTTTATGGATGAAGTTTTACGCGGTTTAGATTTTTGTTTCGTTTACATGGACGACATAAATATTCCTCTTTTATCAAGTAATCTCCCAGGTGCTGTGCTCTAGGATTCTGAAGTGCTGTGCAGTTGAAAAGTATGTGGATGGAGGTTTCCTCTTCCATGCCACAAAATCTGCATTCTTCTTCCTCCACTATTTTGAGCTTTTTCAGGTGCCCATTCAGGCGACAATGTCCCGTTAGGATCCCTGTTAAAACTCTTAGCGCAGTTTTACTTTGACTTATGCATTTATTTGATCTCAACAGGTTGTTGTCACCCTTTGATTGTATAAGCCCTACTAGATCTTTTCAATGGTCAGATCTTCTATTTTTCTCGGCTTTACCGATTTCTTCCAATATTACATTGGGGCTGATTCCGCAAAAGGTTTCAGGCCCCCAGAAATTTCAGTCCCCTAGAAAGGTATTTCAGTCCACCTCTTTGCCAGTTCATCTGCTTTTATTCCAGTGTGTCCTGAAATCCATTGTAAGGTGACTATATTGTTCTCGCCTAGTTCATTGAGTTTGTCTGGGATTCCTACACCATTTTAGAACTGATTACACAAGAGCTCAGTGCTTTAATGGCTGCTTGACTATCCGACATTATGATAATCCTTTGTCTTCTGTATCCTTTATCAATATTGAACTGAGCGCACTTTCTTATGGCGTGGATTTCTGCTTGAAAGATACTTGGGGTTTTCCCAAGCTTCCAGAGTGTTTGGTTCCTGGCCCGAACACTCCTATCCCAGTTCCTTCTATTGCAATTCAGAATATACATTACCTATAAAAATGTATACACTACTGACGTATATTTAATAAGTAAGAATCCCTTTTTAAACCACTACAATTGGATCAAATTAAATTAAAAGCTATAACTTTGTGTTGCTATCTCAAGAGGGTCAACCTGTATCTTTCTTTTCAATAAAGTCTATCAAAATAAACGAAGATTATTCCACGACTTTGACGTGAACGTAGTTGAAGCTATAACGTAAACAGATGGAATGCATATATAGAATAAGCGATGACAGTTTCAGAAGAAAGTGACGTCCGACATAATTTTCAACAAAAGAACGAACCTATATCGATGGGTCTCTCGGTACAATGAAAATACATGTCTCCGAGATAAATGGTAAGTACGTTCACCAATCATTGTATAGTTGTTTCTTCCATATTCGGGAATCAGAGGTGGGATCCGATTAAAATTATAAATAACAAGATTCAAAATAATGTTCAGTAACACATAATCTACGATTATTTAATATACAAATATTTGTAACGATAGAACATCTATCGTTAATTTTTGTATCTATCATTAACTTCCAATTAATTTATTTTCAAACACTTTTTCTACGCCTTTGTCTATAAAACGAATATCGCTAAAACCCCTTTTCTACGTTCCGCCGTTCTAAAAAAAATGTAAAAATTAAAACAAAATTGTTTTCAAATTGCACACGTCTCTACCCTTTGTTCTAATATTTCTGGCCTTTTCTGTAGTTATTTCTATGCCGCTTTTCTGTTTGATGTGTTCATTTCAACCACTTTTAAAGAATTTGTCCGTTAATTATTTGCCCCGCCTCCAGTTTAGAATTCAGCAAATCAAGATTGTTTATAACCGGCAATTTTCTTTTCTGTCGCTATTCTTTGAAGAGTCTTCTATTAACTGTCCAGCAGAGAAGATGTGTTAAGAGTCTTCTATTAACCGTGTACTGGAGAAGATGTGTTAAAAAAAGTCTTCCACCGACTGTGTAGCAGAAAAGATGTGTTAAAAATCTTCTATGAATGCTCACTGAAAAAAATGTGATAAAACTTCGTGTCTTGATCGCTAATATAGCATAATTATGCTTGAATATTACTAAAAAGTTTAGTGTTTTAAAAGTTTGGAGTTGACTCTCCAGGTGCATAAGAGTATAGCGCCGAATGTTCAAATGCTTTCGTGTTAAGAGGATAATAAAAAATATCTCGGCGCCCAAGTTATCGTTTCTGTACCAGCCTTCTTTCTTGTGTGATGGTTCCAAAAAATCCTAATTTAGGCAAAGATCCAACCCTGGGATATACCGTTACCTATTAAGAGTTCTACGTGCCGGTGAGGATCTTTTTCTGCCGCTCTTGAGTCAAATCGGAGAGGACACCGGTTACCGTTTACCGGGAGGCTGCAAGTTGACGACGGTAAGAGATGTTACAAATTGGTCAACGTGTCATGTTACATATTGCATGTTGGAAAGAATGAACGTAAAAAAGTCTCCCTTGACGTATTTCTTTAAAAAAATCCGCTGGGATCATATCTGGGAAAAGCAGGGGATCCTTCAATTCAATTTGGGCGTTTTGATTGTTCTCCTGTGCTGGCTATCTTCATGGCAATTTTCTGGAATTGTTCTCCATGTTGCTACTCTACTTCCATTTCGGTCCAGTGTCTAATATTCCGCACTACTTATCACCTTTTTCCTTTTAACTAGTACCCAACAGGTATAGTTTGGCATCGGGGCATCGGTAAGAGGCGAGGAAACATGGCGCATATCTGTCATAAACGTACAAATGGCGTACGGTACCTATTTTACCAAGAAAAATTGAAAATACAAAAGTCATTGACAATACCAACGCCACTGGATAAATCAATATCAGTCAATTGACGAAGTGAGAGGGAAGAACACACGCACGCGCTTGCCAATAAGAAGTCAGCTTTCGATAAAAATCACCAATTTTGTAATTCGGAGGGTGTGGTAATTATGGTTTTCGCACAACGCTGCCAGAGCTTGAAGAAGCCCATAACAAATTTGGAAAAGTGCTCTTTTAATATTCATAAATTGGAAAAATAATGCAAATAGAAAAAATCCAAGGGAGCAAGCACTCTAAAGAATTAACGTTCAATCATATTGTTACTTTTGTTAATAATAAAAAGTCCCTTTTCTAATTATTATCATTACATATACTTAGCACTTTAGCTTTTTCATGGTTAAACGTGGCAATATCGAATGTTTTCGACTGCATTCCTTTCACGGCTTCAGATAAACTTGCCAAAGTATAGCTGTCTATTTTCGTTTTGCTCAAATCATATATTATTAGCCCATTCTTCTGAACCAATCGTTTATTCACATGTTACACGTTACATTTTTATCCGACAATGCCCAACTCGGTTACCCAGTGGTATCTACCTTATTGGGGACCAATGTCCAGCTTTTCTCTTACACCGGAAAGGATGCTGACATCTACTATGGAGGTCGTAGACCTCGTGTGTATGTTTGTGCATTCAGCTTGACTGCATTATTCATAAAATTGAACAGGTAAACGTATTTTGTTTTTGGTATATAAAGACTTTCTCATTTCGCTTGACGTGTTCAATATTATGCGCCACCGCCTCACACTAACCATGTTAATAGCCGCCAAATTGGGATTGTATTCGATGAACTTGCAGTCACCGTTATTGAATGGAATTAATGAGAAAGGAGCATCCGTTTATGGTGAAATAAAAATGGGAGATTTGCCAAATAATGCGTGATTAAATTCGAACAAGAATATTTATTAGACCTCCCATCTCGTATATTACTTACCTTCAATAAAAGATTCCCGCATTCACATTCCAATTGATATTCCCGTCTAGCAATGAAAATTATTAAATGTAACTCGTATTTCTTCGTTAAACGCGTCGGCCGTTTATTAAATTCACTCGTAGTCATAACTTACGCGTTACCCAGTTCAAAACGATGAATTAGAGTAGAAAGAAATAAATAAAGGCGTCTGGGTAGGGAATGAAAAGCAAATAGATCAAAAACCTTGTTCATTTATCATAATCTCGGCTCTTAAGTGAATTGATTTCAAGCATGTGTTAGCATTTAAGGCTCTAGTCTAGTGTATGTCAATTTGTGGCGTGTGAAAATCGGCTTAATGGACCGGGAAAACAAAGAGGGTGGTTTGTGTTTTAAATCTAAATCTTTAAGATTTTGAAGGAAATTCGCGTGTTGGGGAATTATCCGTTTTATCTGCATGTTTTTTATTGTCGTATATATACGAGGAGCAGTGGAAACATAATTTATTGGAAGAAAGTCTTTCCAGAAAATAAAATAAAAAGTAAATACGTTCCACGTCGCCATTTGGTAACTTTTTCACGAATGGGAAAGTGACATTTTAGGCATATGTTGCATACAATATTTTTTAACAAGCCCCATTTTTTAAAGAAAATTTTACAGCAAATACTTAAACCTCTTGTATGTATTTTGGAGCGACATTCATTGATGCCTAAAAGATCTATTGTGCCCCCTTAATTCTACTTAGTTCCTGATGAAAGTCTCAGAAACTAGTAGCTCCTTTAGTCCTATTTCCCGGAGGTATTTCAGGATTTCTGCAGGCTTCAACTTAGGTAAATGTTCCTTTTCTATCCAGAATTCTTTCAGGTGCTGTGCTCTAGGATTCTGAAGTGCTGCGCAGTTGGAAAATATGTGGATATAGGTATTTTTCTTCCATGCCAGAAAATCTGCATTCTTCTTCCTCTACTATTTTGAGCTTTTTCAGGTGCCCATTCAGTCGACAATGTCCCGTTAGGATCCCTGTTCAAACTCTTAGCACAGTTTTACTTTGACTCATGCATTCATTTGTTCTCAAAAGGTTGTAGTCACCCAGAAGAGTCTTTGATTGTATAAGCACTACCAGATCTTTCCAATGGTCAGATCTTCAGGCCTCCAGAAAGGTATTTCAGTTCCCCTCTTTGCTAGTTCATCTGCTATTTCATTTCCTTTTATTCCAGTGTGCCTGGAATCCATAGTAAGGTTAGTATATTGCTCTAATCTAGTTTATTGAGTTTGTCAAGGTATTCCCACACCATTTTGGAACTGATTACACAAGAGCTCAGTGCTTTAATGGCTGCTTGACTATCCGACATTATGATAATTCTTTGTCTTCTGTATCCTTTTTCAATATCAAACTGGGCGCACTTTCTTATGGCGTGGATTTCCGCTTGAAAGATTCTTGGGGTTTTTCCCAAGCTTTCAGATTGTTTGGTTCCTGGCCCGAACACTCCTATCACAGTTCTTTCTATTGCTTTTGAGCCATCTGTGTATCATTGAATGGCATTCTTTCCAAATCTGGTAATGGTATTTGGATCCCATTACTTTTTGTTGCTTAATGCCGTAACGAATTTCTTTGAAAAGTTATACTTTTTCATCATACCGTCTTGTGGCATGTCCCAGGTTGTCTGATTTCTAAGAAGTGAGGGGGTGGTTCTCATTTTAATGATTCCCTCTCTACTTAGTCTGTATCCTGTTCTTTCTGCAACACTTTCCACCACCATATGTAGAGGAGTGAGGTGGAGAATCACTTCCATGGCTGCCGTTGGGCATGTTCTCATTGCTCCTGTAATGCATATATACAGGCTAGTCTTTGAATTTAGGAGAGGTTTTCTCTCTTCGTCAATAGGCTGGTTCTACTACTCCACGCAATGGTCTCACTATGGCAGTGTACATCCAGCTTAGGATTTTTGGGTTATAACCCCAGTTTCTTCCTGCCAGATTCCTGCACACCATTAGAGCCATTTTGGCCTTGTATGTAATCTCCTTTTCGTGTTTGTTCCACAGGAGTTTACTGTCTAGAGTCAAACCTAGATACTTGACATGGAGCTACTATTAAGAGGAGATGACACAGTCGACTATCTTATAATAGGAAAGTGGTATCACATGAGTGACATTGTGATGTGAGCAATATGGCGTCGTCGGCAGAGCCGGACTATTTAAATTTTCAATCAATAAACATATATTCACTAGTGAAATTGATAATATAGAAACACTGTAGGTATTTTGTTGGCTGCCAAGAACCTCTTTTTACAAATATCAACAACATATCTCTTATTGATGGAGTTCTAAGAAATCTACAAACATTAAATATAATATGAAGTTGAATAAAACTTATTGGAGCACAAAGAAATATATTCCAGTACAGTCCTTTCGATTGTTTACTAACCTATAATATGTTGTTCCTGATGATTTTTTCGTATTTACACTGTCTCTACTTGTACAACTTCGTGAAGCACAAGAAACCATTATTGTTCAATTATTAAAATAGAAAAAAACGACACTAACAAAAAGAAAATCCAAAAATACCCAATTCACATCCACAAAACAATACTAATGTCAAGTTGACAGAGAAGTGGAAGTAAAATGGCGAAACCGATACCACTTTTATGATAGGCGTAGCGACTCCTCTCAATACTAGCTCCATGATACTTGACTTCTTGTCTCCATTCAATCTCCTAACCTAAACCCCTTGAAAAGGGTTTCGGAAATAATACCAGTCATAGGAAATTTATCAGAATCTGTACCACAAGCAAAGTTCCAGTTTTATCGACTATATTTAATATTTTCATTAAAATGATCTAATTTAATTAAATTCCTTTGTCGAAACTTCTCAAAAACATTATCATCATTCTTCTTAGTCGGCTGATGTTTTTAACGCTTTATTTCAATGTCCTATCATTATCACACAAAAACATTAATATATTTTATATTATGTTCGCAAATGCCATTTCCTTCCTTAAAAGCTTATATAAATGGGGAAAACTGGGATAACGACAAACAATTTTAGCACGATTGCCAAATCTGTGAAAATTACACACATACACCGTAAATTAAATGTGGCATATCAAAGAGGAACAGCCTGTATTTAATTTTATTTTCTAATAGTCAGTGAAAAATAAACTTTCATTTTACCAAAGAAGTACGATGAAGTTTTTAAAAAGGGTTCATTCATTTATATTGATTATTTTTTTTTCACTTGTCAAAATCTGACATTTTGGTGGTTTTAACCAATAGCAATACTCTAGCCAATCATTCGGTATTATACTGATAATTTTGCTTCCTTATCCATAATACCTTGTTTACATTGAAACGTCAAAATTTTACTTTGAATTTGTCATTATTGACAACTAAAAGTGTTACGAAGTTTATTGAAAAATGAACCCAAACCGATTCAGTGCCATCACCCAAGAGAATATTGAACATTTAAAACATTAAAAAAATAAAGCAAAATCCTTTTAAATTGTTGAAAAACATAATCTTCCCAAATACACCTCGTTCTTCAAATTTTATCACATAACTTTTTATTTTCATCACTCAAAATTGTTTATTTGAGGCAAAACCATTCAAACAAACCGAATTTAGATAACATCCCTCGTCCTAACGGACTCGTGATTCTATCAATTCGTTTGTTTTCATATTTTTGCCAAACAAACAAGTTTTCGTGGAAAAGAAAAAAATCTCGATAAAATTTGAAGCACTCGTGGTATTACCTTTTAAAACTTCTATAGTTTGTACCAACTAAATAAATTGTATGAAAATAAGTTATTACCTATTTATAAGTAACCGTTTTATTTTGATGTTTCTGACTTCTGATAATAAATAAACTGAATTTGACATGTAAAACTGGACTATGCTTAAATCAACTTTTGGCAGATTTTCTGCACTACCTTGAAGAATCCTGACTCTATTTCTTCCAATAATATACACAAATAAATCCAAAGTACAAAAATATTCGAAAATTGAATCAAATTAACTAACAAAAAAAATAAAATTCTTAGCTGAGGCTCATCTTGGTTGGACGTCTTGGACTCGGCCGTAGCAGCAATTGGCCAGCTACTCTGACAAATACTGCCAAAAGATAATTCCAGACCAAAACGTCACTCGCCCCAAGGTCAAACGACATTTATATTATACAGAGTAAAAAAATATCAGTAAACTTACAAATAAACATATTTATTTTGATATATAAGCATGTACTGAAAAGGCCTATCCAGTTTTCTTTCGAAACAGCTTCCAGCAAACTTCTAACTTGGCAGTAGACTCCGTTTCACATAAGAAGAACCCACTAGAGTCTAGAAGTTGCAGTGGTATGCGCGAAGAAGCTGCACATACAGGCTTTGACCGATATTGATGTTCAAATATTGTTATGTGTAGTAGTGAATTCACACTAGGGGCAGTCGGGGATAGTGTCCAGGGTGGCAAATTTTTTTAGGGCGGCAAAATTTGGAATTATGAATTTGAGTAAAATTTCAGTGAATAGATGGAGCGGCATTTTCTTCAGTGCCCAGGGGCGGTAATAAGTTTAGATCGGGCCCTGGTTATGTGCAGCTTCTTCGCGTTTAATACTTCAAGTGGGTTCTTCTTATGTGAAACGGAGTCTACCGTAGTGAGACCTTTTTTTTTCTCGGTCTATATGCTTCAGCTTACAACTGTAGTCTGTGGTCATTCACACGCCCTTCAACTGACCATCATAAGCGTGAAGGGTTGAAACAATCTCCTATTATTCCATATAACTAAGGGAGATTCTTATTGTTTGTCGGCGAACTTGTTATGCAAATCTGATCCGTCAGATTTTATAATTTCATTGCAGTATAAACGGCCGTTGTGTCTGATTCTGTTACACCATTAACTCGGCAGATGTTTGTCTTATGTTGTAGGCACGTGGAAGTGCTGGTTTTTTGAACCTTTGTAGGTAATTTTATAAATCGAGGTCTCTAGGTTGCAGCTGAGTATTTTTAGCGGGTTAATATACTTGGAAGGTGGGGTTTAGATTAAAAAAAATTTTTTTTATATATCTTTGAAAATTTATTCAATTTTTGACGATTTAATACATTTTTTCAATTAAAAAAATGTTTTTTCAGTACATAGATGCCCCCAAACACAAAAATCACACCAAAATTTGTGCGGAAATGTATAATTTTCCCGTTAGAATAACTAAAACCAGCTACATGAAAACTTATTTTTTCTACGACCGTGCGCTTTAACCAACTTTCCCGCACGCATTTTAGTTTTGAAAGTGTCACTTATGCAAATTTTGACCTCATTAGCTAGTATTTTACTATAACTATAAGCCATAACTATTGTTACAACAGGTAAATAAATATTTACGAAATAGTCCATCAAATAAAATCTATATCTTTTCTAGCTTTTTGTTGCATTTTTAATTTTTTGAAAATATAAAATAATGAAGATATTTTGATATAACCTTGTACATTCTTTAAAGTAGTGTCACAAAACAACTATCAAACCACCAGGGTTTCATGTAAAAAAAATATATCAAATAGAATTCTTTCATCTACAAATGACTTAAAACCGTTGCCGTCATCTTCATCGTCATCTTTATGTGACCTGCAATCGATGCCATCCTCATCGACGTCATCTACTTACCAGTTAACACCAAATAACTCAATTTTAAGTAATTTACAGAATGATGTGTTTGTAATATTAATATTTATAATGATTAATAGTTTTTGGTTAAAGTTTTGTATATGTATTGTAACGTTTATTCTAATTTATATTCACAATTAATTTATATGTACAGATTTATATTCAAATACAGTCCTTATTTAATAATTTATATGTCACACAAAACACACACTAACTATAATTTATATGAGAGTCACTTTATCGAGGCACGATTGCTTTCTTTCAGTATCAACACTAACTGACTAACTGACCCCGCTGCGATGCTCGTCGCCTATTTATACTCGCACGACTTGTTCTAGAGACTTCTCGAACTCGAAGTTTTGGTGGATGCGCCGGGTTTTTCTAGATGTTACGTTTTCCAGATCATTCTTGAAAATACGGTGGAGGAGCCATAGTCGTATCATATGGGAATTTCACTGGGGGCACTAATTGAGCACATTAATGCAGCAGCTCGCGTAACAGTATGTTTAAATAAATAAATTTTGAAAAATGGGTTGGTATACTTTTTAGTATATACGGTCGTAAAAAAATAATGTTACTAACTCATGTGTAAAGTGTCCGAGGGGTGAACCACCCTGCGAAATCACGGGAAATCGCGCGAAACACGGGAAATCACGCGAAATCAAGCGAAATCATGGGAAATCTTGCGCAATCCCGTGAAATCATGCGAAATCTTGCGCAATCATGCACAATAATTAGCAAAATAGTGAAATTTTCCGGTACTAAAGTCGCGCAAAACACGGGAAATCACGCGAAATCTTGCGAAATCACGCGAAATCATGCGCAATCACGCGAAATCATGCGCAATCACACGAAATCTTGCGAAATTACACTATTTGCGAAATACTGTCACATTTTTGGCATAGTGGTTCACCCCTGGGTGAAACACCCTGCGAAATACTGTCACAAATTTGGGAAATCACGCGAAACACGGGAAATCACGCGAAATTACGGGAAATCAAGCGAAATCATGGGAAATCAAGCGAAATCATGGGAAATCTTGCGCAATCCCGTGAAATCATGCGAAATCTTGCGCAATCATGCACAATAAATAGCAAAATAGTGAAATTTTCCGGTACTAAAGTCGCGCGAAACACGGGAAATTACGCGAAATCTTGCGAAATCACACTATTTGCGAAATACTGTCACATTTTTGGCATAGTGGTTCACCCCTGGGTGAACCACCCTGCAAATTACTGTCACAAATTTGCGAAATCACGGAAAATCACGCAAAATCGCGCGAAACACGGGAAATCACGCGAAATTACGGGAAATCACGCGAAATCATGGGAAATCTTGCGCAATCCCGTAAAATCATGCGAAATCTTGCGCAATCCCGTGAAATCATGCGAAATCTTGCTCAATCATGCACAATAATTAGCAAAATAGTGAAATTTTCCGGTACTAAAGTCGCGCGAAACACAGGAAATCACGCGAAATCTTGCGAAATCACGCGAAATCTTGCAAAATTACACTATTTGCGAAATACTGTCACATTTTTGGCATAGTGGTTCACCCCTCGAAAGTGTCTTTCCCGCCCTTGTCGCGTGCGGAAAAGTATCAGTTTCCGCACTTGTTAGGAAAATAACTATTATATTGCCGCAGAGGCGTGTTTATGTTTAGAAAATTGTCTTGTAACTGGTTCGAGTCTTTCAGTTTGGAACCTTTTCGAATATTTTCCATAAATCTGATTTCAGCAAACCGAAAATTGATCCTATTAATTATTTCAGAGCGCTTTTCATATTTCCTGGAACAATTTTAATTCCAAAAGACAAATGAATTACTGCGGCGTTATAGGTTCGTTTCTCATTATATTTCCACGACGTCCTTATTTAATTTCCTATAAAAACAAATATTCTCATCAGCATTCCACGTAATTTCGTATAAACGGCGCACCGTCTCCGAAATCTCACTTCCGTTACGCATCCTGACAAGGACGTCGACCTAATAAGGATTTTATTATCCAAACACCCCCGGTTTCTCCTTCTACTACGCTAAAGATCCCGTTGAAATCCTATACGCCGTAATTTCACACCGAACGGCTCTTCCAAAAATATTCGCATGAGAAAATTTAATTTCAATTAGTCCCGCATAAAACTTCCTAATAATCGAGGTAAGTTCCGGTTATATCGTCAGAAAGGATTTTGTTGTGTAACCGGATGGTTACTATTAATATTTTTCAACAAATTTTACCATTGTTTGAATGTTTTCACTGACCATTTCCTGTTTATCCTAATTATCTCTTTTATTTTGCAACATTAAGGCACTCTGAAACGAACACAATTTAAAATGGGTAACGTTAAAGTTTTTAGTCGACCCAAACTCAGAATCCAAATTTTAAATCCCATTAAAATGTCTATCGTACGTCTATGTCATGGTAAATTGAAATTTATACAAATGAATGAGCTCCTTCAAGAATTTTATAGACATTTTTACAAATAAATCAACCCCTAATGAAAATATCAGTGTACGCCAATGGTAGAAAGACATTTTTGCAAATAAATGAACGGCATTTGAAATTTTAATGTTTCAGCTATGTTAAATAGAATCAGAATCCAAATTTTAAATCCCATTAAAATGTTTATCGTACGCCTATGCCATGGCAAATTGAAATTTGTACGGATGAATGAGCCTATTGAAAAATTTCATAAATATTTTTACAAATAAATCAACCCTTAATGAAAATTTCAGTGTACGCCAATGGTGGAAAGACATTTTTGCAAATAAATGAACGGCATTTGAAATTTTAATGTTCAGCTATAGTCTGTTTCTTATTGTCTGACAGCACGCGAAAAGGTCACAGATGCTAGTCAGGTAGTAAACCATAAGCGTCACCGTTCATCTAAGGAATTTATTTACTATTTAATTTTATACCCGATCTGATATATAAAGGTAATATGAATCTAAATTCGGTTAGTTAAAACAACTTGATAATTTCCAAGAAACATTACAATAGGGTCCTACTAGGGATTGTCCTAATGACTACTTAGAAATTTTGCAGGTATATACGGTGAAACTTGGTCACGCCCAAATTTGTATAATTTGTTTTGCTCAGAGTCGCTTACGTTCCATTTGTGTTAACTATGTTGTGAAAAATGTCTTCAAGTTTCACCCCAGTAAAGTGTAAGAGCGTGCTTAGCTTACAAACGAAGACTGTAGTGTTAAATGTGCATGATGCTGTTGTACATCAAATGCCGGCTGCTACTGTTAGAAATATAGTTTCGACATGTTCCAATATGACAGGAGTTAGTGAATCTACTATTTACAGGCTTCTAAGGGAGAGAAAAAATGGAAATATATCTCCACCTAAAAAGTCAACTGGAAGAAAACCACTTGACCTTGATGAACATATGCAAATTACAATAAGACGAAAAGTACACGAATTATATTTTAAAAAAGAGATCCCAACCCTCGACATAATTCTAAGAATGGTAAAGGAGGACGAGAATTTGCCTGACATAGGGCGAAAAACTTTGTGGAAAATATTATACAAATTAAATTTTACTTGGGAGAAGCAGAATAAACATTTTGAACATTTGCTCTGAAATGTATTATTTTTTCTTTATGTTCAACACATGTTGCTTTTAATAAAATAATAAAAAAATATAAATCAGTAGCGTCACCAAGAAAAATTAATTTCACGTACAACACCCTGTATCTCATAAACGACAACACCTATCACACATGTTTATATGAACTTTTCGTCTTAAAATTGAGTAACGAAGCGCCCCATATAATATTTTAGATTACTTAAGAAACACCCTGTATATTGGATCCAAAAACAACAGGACATGCCATCTGTAGAAGAAGGAGTAAATCAATCAATAAAGAAAAGTGATCAAGATAAAAATCTGTATGGAATAGATACCACTAAACGAAAGCTGACCAAGTTATAAATGGATTTAATAGGAGATGAATAATTTCAACAGAATAGAAGATGGAGATTGATCAAAAATAATTATAGTATCTATAAATCGTAATGCATTCGTTACAAAGTGATTAGTACTCTCTGGAGGGTTGACCAAATGAAAATCTGCATAGGATAGATGCCACCAGATAAAAGTGGAAGAGACAGACGAAGATCTAAATGGATTCAAGAGGTAATAAAGATTTGAACACAGTTTAAATAACAATGTGGAAGAAATGGCATATTTTGTCTGCAATTCTTTAAATTCTTCCTTCTTTTGGAAAAAAATAGAACTTTTAATTTTGAATAACAGGAGGTTTGATAATATTATAGAACACATCTGTAAAGGCTTTCTTAGTTACCCTAGATTTTATCGTTACTTACACATCTGTTGTAAACTGACTGCTTTTCAAGCAACATTTTTTATTTGTAGATCTCAGATGATACGACTCTAATTTTTAACGGGCTATGTAAAACTAGGGTAAAACTAATTAAAATTAAGATAATTTTATCTACCCCTAAAAACATTGGTTTGAAAACCATTTACATGAATCTACCTAAATTAATGGTGCGACATGTGAATATCATGAATTTAAATTCAGTTAACTGTATAAACCCTCACCAAGATCTAAATGCATTCAAGTGGAAATGAAGATTTGAACACAGTTCAAATAACAATGTGGAAGAAATGGCATATTTTGTCTGCAATTCTTTAAAGAAGCAGTTAGTTTCATTTAAAACCATATAATTTAAATTCATTTAATTCTGAAACTGGAGGTCACAATTAATTTGGAATATGTACCAATTGTTTACGTTCATGTTTGATGTGAATTAACGACTTCTGGTTTATCCCAAAAATATACGCTGGAATAGAAGGAAATGAAATAGCAGATGAACTAGCAAAGAGGGGGACTGAAATACCTTTCTGGTGGCCTGAATCCTTTTGCGGAATCAGCCCCAAGAGAAGATCTGACCATTGGAAAGATCTAGTAGGGCTTATACAATCAAAGACTCTTCTTTTGGGTGGCTACAACCTGTTGAGATCAAATGAATGCATAAGTCAAAGTAAAACTGCTCTAATAGTTTTAACAGGGATCCTAACGGGACATTGTCGCCTGAATGGGCACCTGAAAAAGCTCAAAATAGTGGAGGAAGAATGCAGATTTTGTGGCATGGAAGAAAAAACATCCATCCACATAATTTCCAACTGCACAGCACTTCAGAATCCTAGAGCACAGCACCACAGTGATGGAATCTAACATCGATATGTTTTGTTCTACAACTAGACTTTCCATTGGATGCTAGCTTGATACAACCTTGATTGTCTTCATAAAGGACAGTTGCATTTTCATAATGTATTCCGGAATCTTCTAAAAGTCTTCTTGACCAAACTACTTCTTGGCTGGCCAAGGCCGCTGATATATATTCAGCCTCTGTAGATGATAGGGCTACTGAAGATTGCTTCTTGCTAGCCCATAATATAGGATTATTCCCAAAAAATAATATGAAACCAGCTGTAGATTTCCTATCAGAGACATCGCCTGTCCAATCGGAATCAACATATCCGTTCAGAGTCAATTCAGTATTCGAACTAAATTTCAGTTTATCTTTACTTGTACCCTTCAGGTATTTGAGCACTCTCTTGACTGCATCCCAATCCTTCTGACTTGGCTGACTTACTCGCCTACACAAATATCCCACAGCAAGAGATATATCCGGACGGGTTGTAGTTGAAAGATATAGCAGTGCCCCCACTGCTTTTCTATATTTTTCATTATTGGGTAATAAAGGGTCAGGAAGAAAGGCGTATGGACGCTGACCAAGCTACCTCCAAACAAAAGAGTTATAAAATGTAAGTGGATTTTCAAGACAAAAATCAATTCAAATGATGAAACAATGAAATATAAGGCTCGTTTAATCGCAAAAGGTTACACACAAAAATATGGGGAGGACTATGATAGTACCTTCGCTCCGGTGATGAGACAAACGACTTTTCGAATACTGTTGTCAATTGCAGCTGTTCGTAAATTAAAAATCAGGCATTATGATATAAAAACCGCATATTTGAATGGTCCGTTGGATGAAGAGATTTATATGTCTCAGCCAGAAGGTTATATAGATGAAAATGATTCCCATATTGTATATAAACTCCACAAGGCAGTTTACGGTTTGAAGCAATCCGCGAAAGCATGGAATGATACTATAAGCGGAAAACTTTTGGAATGTGGATTTGAACAGAGTAAAAATGATCAGTGCCTCTATATGAAAATGAAGAAAGGGACTATACTATATGTATTGATATATGTTGATGATTTGTGTATATGTCATGAAAATGAAGAAGTGATACAATGGATTGGAGATAAACTCAATGAGAGTTTCGTAACGGTAAACTTAGGAAATATTTCATCATTTTTGGGAATCAGGGTTCAAAGAACTGAAGATGGAACCTTTCTACTGGATCAAAAATCTATTAGAGAACTATCGGTTTTATGGATTTTTTCAAAATTAATTTTATCTACATATATATACCATTATTTTTGTTGTCGCTTCTGAAACATTCACAGACCATATGTGTTAACTGATTCATTCATTATAAATGACGAAGACTTGTAAATTGTAGAAACTATTTTGTGAAATGTACATTCAGTCGCTTTCGTTAAGGGTGACTAATTAACCGATTTTATTTTTACACTTTGCTACATTTTCCAAATTCCGGAAGTGTGCTTGATGAAGTAGTGGAATACAGATGCTCACAGAGGTGTACTAGTAGACTATGAGCCCACGGAAAATGAGAGTTTTTAAAAATTCTAGATTTTCCGAACGATTATTTTTGATCGTCATAGAGTCTGGACCGATCTCCTGATTCTACTATCAAATGTAACAAACGGCGTAGTTTCATATCACGGTTTCAGGGGGTGAAAAATAAAATGTTCAATTTTCCTCTGCGCTTTTCTGCACAAGAGAAAATGTTCGCCATAGTGCTGGGACCGATGGTGGCATGATAAACTATCGATTTGAATGGGTTTACTGCTGTTTCAAATCGCGACACTTTTTTCCCCATGGGGTCTATAGTGACAATTTTGTAATAGTCTTTAAAAATGCTATCCTCAATAAAAAAAGTCGGAAGGGTTTTTATTTTATAAATGGTCAAAGGGTAGTAAAAATCTACTAAACCACAAAAAATAAGATATTTTCATTTGTTAATGGTCAAAGCAAAAAAATAGCTCAGTGTAAGCTCAAAACCGACCCTTATAGATTCAGATTCTTTTACTGAAATTGGATATCGTTATTTTCATCTACTTTTTTGCGGCTTTGAGGTGTTTCTATTCTTTTCATACCGGTTCAACTTTTTACGATGATTCATCGTCAGCTTCCGTAAGTTAAGCCGGCAATCAGTAGCGTAGTCACTTAAGAAATTTGATGATATTGTATACAGTGCGTCCAGAAATAAACGCTTAAAATATCCGTAAACTGGTCGATTTTTGATTACAATTTCAAAGTAGAAGAAAGGGGGCACAATAGAGCTTTTATGTCTATGATCGTCCCCCCAGTATACCTACATTCATACAGGGTGATACCGTTGATTCTAAAGGATTTTTAAATATACAAAGCAGCTTTGTTGAAGTATAATTTGACAATATTTCATTTGGACCAGTTTGTAATAGAAAACCAACTTGAGAAGATATTTAGGAAGGATTATCTACAGGATTAAAGTATCATTTCGGTATAAACGTCACCTTAAATTAAACAGAAACGGATATGTTAAAAAAGTGACAAGGATTTAACATGCTTCCTGTTCCCTTTCACAAGAAGCCTTTTTGGAAGGTTTTAACTGCAGGATTAATTATTATTCCTTATGGTAGCAGTGACAAAAATCATTAGATAGTGAAACTAAGGGTAAAATCGGAAAATTCAATGAATTAAACTGTGCTCCGCTACTGTTATTATTGTCATATATATACTAGAGTCCTACACTCGAACGTAATTTTATTTTCGCAGGAAATTGCGGTCGCAATAAAGGATTAGAGTCGAATTTCAATTTTACATTTTCGAGTGAATCTGCGGTGTGTTGCATTGAATCATTCACACGACTGGACCCAACGTAACTGTAATTAATTTCATCAATTATATTCGCTATCATCGGTTTTGTCTTTGATATTTCAAAATTTTGGTTACAATAAATAGTATAACAAGATTCATAGCTGTCAGTTTGGGTTATGAGAAAGTTAGATAGACTGGAGCTTAAGTACGATAGACTGGAATTGAAAAAATAATATTTTAATAGAAAGAATAGTGACAAATGTGTGAGAGAAAATGATCTTATACGTCTACGAATGCCTGTTTCATGGCATGGCATGGCATGGCAGTGCAGACTGCAGTGAAATCACTCCGGGCCAAAGACAGACAAGAAGGTTAATACGACCTTCAGTTCACTTCGCTAAACTGCTCTTGAAGGTTGAACTATTTTGTTCGCTTTTTGAATTCCAAGAAAAAAGGGATGTGAAGAGTTTCGAAAAGTAGCCAAGAAGGTTGGATGTAGACTTATAATATTCCTTCTTACTCTAGGAAACAAAATGTGAGGCTTCTTACCGTATAAGATGCCAGTGGAATCAAATTTCTGGTTAGAGATCTTAAAACCGATTCAGGAATCCTTAATTGTTCATGAACTGAAGAACCAACAAGATGACGATGGTAATCTGGTTCTAAATGAAAATGTTTTCCTTTCCAATAAGACAAAGCACCTCTCCATTATTCAGTAGTAGTTAGGATCAATAATTATCCAAATAAATGGATTGGAAGGAGGAATTCCATTGAGTAGCCACCCAGTTCACCAGACTTTTATTGTAATAATTTGCATGATTTTTACGTATAACAAGTAGGGGGTTGACATTAAAATTTTTGTAGGTAAGGTTGGTGGGGCATATTGTAGAGAGATGCATTTAACGGTTTGTTGAAATTCCTTTTCTTTAACGAGATATCTTTCATTGTAAATTTTAAAATTGTCACAGTGCTTACCTAAATTACAATCAGACACCTACTCGGTGATTTAAAATGATGGAGCATTACTGGATATTACAAAACGCGTTGGGAATTTTTTTTATTAATCACATCATTAATTATGAGAGGAAAAAGAAGAAACAAGGTGATTATGAAAGCTTATTATGAAATTTGGTACGCATTTCCCAGCCTACTAATAAACTCGGAATATTACATGCTATTAGTTTAATTAAATTTCATTATATAACATCTGCCGTTGAATGGCCGTTAAAGTTATTATTGGCAACGGATATAATAAGAATAATTCCCGCCATTTCGCCTTAGTTTGGTAGCTGAAACTTTTTTTCTATCGCAATAACCTTTTATATTTTTCTGTTATTCGGTAAAAAAACAAATCGAAAAGTGTAATCAAATGGATAGAAACCTACTTTTCAAATGGGTGTTCCAAGAAATAAACCTTTTAGTGAGAACATTTCACGATCCCGAATCCTCGCTGGATCCATTTTGTATTCCGTACTTTTATTAAAGGGATCTCGCTTGAAGGGCTTAGCCTAACTATGAAATTTTACCTCTGGATCTGCGTTTGTTAAAATGAGCACATGCTGGTTATTCGCCCGGGAATAAGTACAATTGGATGCTATTTATTACTATAGTGAAGGTTTAGACTGCAACAATGCATCCTTGAACTTAATTTGACATTTGGTAATGAAGCACCATCAAAAAATAAGTTTTATATTCGATACAATGATACTGCGACTCCATTCTCACCTAATTTCATCTCAAAACACGAGTGAGGTAGCCGTAATTGCATTTAGAATACAAAATTACCAATTATTTATAGGAACCAACAATAATTTTGAAGCAACTTTTGGTATTTTCTTTTTTTTACTCCTCAGTGTCTCGGCATCTTGCTTTCAGAACTTTTTTTTTCAACGTAAAACCTGTCTTTCCACTTCTTTCTCTATCTCTATCTTTGCTTGAACTAAACAACTTTCTCTATTTAGTCTGCTTGATACTTTGTCGCTAAATTAAACTCATAAATCGCCCAGCATATTCATTCATTCGTTTGTTTGGGCTGCGCTTAACAGTCCAGACAGTCCAACTAAATCTTTGTACCTAACCTAACATATTTATGAAGAAAGCATTCTTTACAAACGCTTCTAAAACTTCTTTTGATGCCGAGTCACGACGGACCACGAACTAATAGGTTTCTATGGGTCACCTTCAACATGTAGTGTTGTCGAACATTCTCAAACTTCCTGTTCTATCAAACACATCAGTATTTGTACCGATTTCCTTTGCAGTTCACTTAATACCAAAACATACATAACATCATCTATCAAACTCTCTTCACTTGTTATGTATCTCTGTTTCATCTGGCTTACATCTCATTGGAAATAATATCAAAGAAGCCTCCTCTTCCATAACCATAGCAAACACTATGCAGCTACCAAATTAAAAGTCAATGAAATAATTCTGCTTAACAAAAAATCTGCACCAAATCTATATTGTCTGTCAACCAATCAAACTAACACACGGTATCTCAATAAAATTCGCTGGACCATCAATATATTAACGTTACTATTAACATAGCAGACAGCGACCTCCCACATTTATCTATTGATTGAAATATTTCATACATTACCTTACACAAACCTCCCAACGAGCCTACCTGAACCTTTAATATTAATAAAACTGATGGTTGTTATTGTCTTAATCCGATATGGGCGCAGCCTTTGTTATTCTGATCGATTTATAGGCTAAGGAGTGTTTTGTTTTTGTTTGATTTCGTCAACTTTAGACGGGCGGTGACTTTTTCTTATCTTCTCGCTATAAACTTTCTCGGGATACTAGAAGTGATGGTTATACTTACCTGAAACAAAAAATAAAAATGTAAAAGATGCAAATATAGTTTTAAATTTGCTTCAAAAATGTTGAAAACAACTTGTACAGTACTAGACAAGTGAGAGAGATTTGTTAAGCATATTCGAGCAAACGTCCAACCAGTGTAAAACACTTAGTAGCGTGCAAGCAAAGTTTATGTGTGATCAAAGTAGCTCAGTTTTGTTGGAGAAAAACTAAAATTATTTGAAAGCTTAGCTTAGAAAATGTATACATGATGCTTGAGTGAAGTTTTTTCGGCAAATTGAATATATTTGATGTCTTACGTCCACAGGACCTACTTCTTCAAATTCTTGGACTGATGAGAATGCAAAGATGCTGTATACCACAGTTTCTAAAGGCAGTCTGATAATAAAAGTTCATTCTGGAAGTGAAATCAGGTTTATTAAGGACAGTCTGTTAAAGTCTGCTTAAAGCTATCAGCAATCCAACAACTAAGTATAAACTGGTAAAAAACTGTAAAGAATCCTTTAACATGCTGGTAATACAACAAAGTGTCTCTATGCGTTTTAATCGAGCTGCCCACTTCAAAAACAACGAAGCAACAAAGATGCACCCTGGTGGAACAAACATCTGTCAGAACTTAGATCTCAAACCCGGGACCTTTTTAATAAAGCAAAACTCACCGGAGACTGGCAGAGATACACCGAGGTGAGAAACACCTACTACAAGGAAATTAGAAAAGCTAAAAGAAATAGCTTCAGAAAATTCTGTGAAGATATAAACACAACACCTGCTGCGGCAAGACTTTACAAAGCTATGGCGAAAAGTAGGGTCAACACAGATATGGCTTTGAGGAAGCCAGATGGTGAATATACCGAAAATGAGGGGGAAAGAGTTCGACTCTTACTAGAAACTCATTTTCCAGAGAGTACCCCAAATAGGGGAGATAATCCTCTCGAAGTTCACAATAGGCCTTCGAGAGAAAGTATTTGTAGTAACGATAGGTTGCAATGCATCACAGGAGCAATGAGAACATGCCCAACGGCAGCCATGGAAGTGATTCTCAACCTCACCCCTCTACATATGGTGGTGGAAAGCGTTGCAGAAAGAACAGGATACAGACTAAGTAGAGAGGGAATCATTAAAAAACCACCTCCTCACTTCTTAGAAATCAGACGACCTGGGACATGCCACAAGACAGTATGATGAAAAAATATAACTTTTCAAAGAAATTCGTTACGGAATTGAGCAACAAAAAGGAATGGAATCCAAATACCATTACCAGACTTGGAAAGAATGCCATTCAATGGTACACAGACGGCTCAAAAGCAATAGAAGGAACTGGGCCAGGAACCAAACACTCTGAAAGCTTGGGAAAAACCCCAAGTATCTTTCAAGCGGAAATACACGCCATAAGAAAGTGCGCCCAGTTTAATACTGATAAAGGATACAGAAGACAAAGGATTATCATAATGTCGGATAGTCAAGCAGCCATTAAGGCACTGAGCTCTTGTGTAATCAGTTCCAAAATGGTGTGGAAATGAACTAGGCGAGAACAATATGTTCACCTTACTATGGATTCCAGGACACATTGGAATAGAAGGAAATGAAATAGCAGATGAACTAGCAAAGAGGGGAACTGAAATACCTTTCTGGGTGCCTGAACCCTTTTGCGGAATCAGCTCCAATGTAATATTGGAAGAAATAAGTAAAGCCGAGAAAAATAGAAGATCTGACCATTGGAAAGATCTAGTAGGGCTTATACAATCAAAGACTCTTCTAAGTGTCTACAACCTGTTGAGATCAAAAGAATACATAAGTCAAAGTAAAACTGCGCTAAGAGTTTTAACAGGGATCCTAACGGGACATTGTCACCTGAATGGGCACCGGAAAAAGCTTAAAATAGTGGAGGAAGAACAATGCAGATTTTGTGGAATGGAAGAAGGAACCTCCATCCACATACTTTCCAACTGCACAGCACTTAAGAATCCTAGAGCACAGCACCTAGGAGATTACTAGATAGAAGAGGAACATTTGCCTAAGTTGAAGCCTGCAGACATCCTAAAATTCTTCCGGAAAATAGGAATAAAGGACCTACTAGTTTCTGAGACTCTCCTCAGAAACTGAGTAGAAGTAAGGGGGCACAATAGATCTTTTAGGTCACCCCAAAATACATTCATACATACATACTCTGCTTCTGTGAGAACTTACAAGGACTCAGACGGAAGCACTTTGGAGTGGGAATAATACAACCATCACAACTACTGAAGATCCCTCCAGATAAACTGGTGGCCTATATAGGAAGTAGGTAGATAACACGGGTAATGGTACAAAGATTCAGTTCAAGTGCCTGGGCTGTTGAGCACAACCCAAACGTATGAATGAATAAGGACAGTCTGTTATTATTTAAAGCAGAAAGCCAATCTGGAGACTATCAGGACGAGATGAATTCTCAAAATTACAAGAAAAGGGCGGAAGAAAAAACATTTTACCTGATTTTTCTAAATTTTAGTTTAGTAACAGGGTATAAAAAAGTAGGTACACTTCAAAAATTACACTATATAGTTAGGGTATTGAATTCAATCTGTCAATTAATAAAACTTTTCCATTTTTGTTGTACCAGTGTATGTGTACAAAAGGGGTAATTATTTCAGCGCGTCCAACGGAACATTCTAAAAGTATAAATGTCTGTCCAGATATAATTAGTGGAATGTCTGATAATAAGTTAGCACGGGTATAAATTCTGACAACAAATATGTGTCAGTGAAAATTATTATCCCTAATAATTATATTATTAATATTAATATATTCGCAAATCCTAAAAGTTTTGGTACTGTGCTTGGGATTTATCGTATAAATTATCTACTGAAATTTCCACATAACTTTTAATGACTGCAGTAAAATTTGATAGACTGTTACATTCAAATTAAAATTTCAACTCAAACATCTGTAACTTTTTAATATAAATAACTTCACGTTTGTAAACTTCTGAGTTATTTAGGGGAGCGACAGATCAAGCACGTCGATTTAAAATCAAATTCAATTTGAAAGTTCTTCTCGACTTTACGACAATCTGAATTAAATATTTATTGCATCAAGGACGATGGGGAAAGTAATTAATATCTCCAAGTAAAGCAAATACGAAATAAGTTGTAGTCAAATTTTAACATTCGATATTTATTCGATGGTATGTAATTTAAAATGGAAATATAATAAAATGCGATATACAGATAAATTGATAACAAATAAATTGAGAATTATTTGTACTTTAAAATTTTGGTTGATTTTTGTAATTATTTGTGTTATCTTAAAATGTATTTATTAATTAATCTCCAAAGAGTAATGACTATTTATAACAAATCATAGGAACGTACATTTAGGTATTTAATAAATACATAAATATATATTCGATTATGATTATTGTTTTAATTCATGGCGCAATTTTAAAGATTTAGTGGAAACTTCCGAAAAAACTAGATCCGGCACTAGGAATTGTTATTGTCCCCGAGTCAACGCTGCAATTTGGTAAGAAATTCAGAAAATATTTTAAACTGGCAACATCGCGGCCATACCGAGTTAAAGGTCCAAGGTCATTGACGACGGAGCTGAAAATCGTTTGATGTTTTACCGGGATTCGTATCTGTTCTCTTTAGGTCTGTTCCAACCGATATCATAAACTGTCAGAAACGATCAGAGAA
>CAJUYH010001460.1:0-48909 GCA_910591685.1 Galerucella tenella | reverse complement strand
CCCCCCCCCCCCCCTTCCTTCGAGGTGCTTAATACTTATGGAATTTGACAGTATTTATTCGAGTTATATGAGAAAACAAAGCAAATTATATTATTTTCAATTTTTTTTTTGTGTTCTTTGAAATGGAATAAAACTAATTAATAAAGAATATGAAATTGTATTCAATATGGGGTGTATAGTGTTGAGATAAATTGCGGACACTGAATAATTTAATTATGATTATATTCAATATTTTTATTCTTACTTTTGTCTTATTTATTATTTATTATTATTTTTTTAATAATAATAATACATCTGTCTATGATCACTGCCACCCAAATGAGTTAGTTTAGGTGTCACGTGACACGACCATGCTTTTATTAGTTTAAATATATACACATCGATGGTGATTGGTGTAAATGTTGCAATAGTATTATCAATAATAATACACAAAAGAAAAAATGATTTGTATCGATTCAATTGCAATTATGAAGTCACCTGAATGTGTGTGGGCATCAATGGATGGATAATAAAACGCAACTTCTTAATAATTCTCTGTATATATAATGTGTAACGTTATATTATTATGGACCAGAGGCACCGCGGCTTTCACGTTCTTGAATGTTGTAGATTTTTTTTTCTCTGAATTAATTTTTATCGTTATAAATGATATATAAACATATGTTTTTAGCGAATTGTTGAATCTGTCTATAAGATGTAAATAATGTCGTATTAACGTTGTAAGAGAATATTTTTGTTCATTCACTTCTCTATTATCAAAAAAAGAAAAGAAAACGAAAAAAAAAAAAAAAAAATATACATATATATAACTTTTTTCGCGCTTTCTTGATAGAAAAAATTATTGTTAGTAAACTTTCTTTCTGATAGAATTACTTAAATCGTTACTAACTTGTTTAACAAACAACAAAATAAATTGAAAAAAAATATAATGTGTATAATACATATGTTTTATTCTTGTGAAAAGATTTTACTGACAATGTAACAATTAAGCACATTCGTACTTAATTGATTTGTCCATGAGTTGAAATTTCATTGTTAGAACTCAGAAAAAAATTTCCCACGCAGCTTATGAGCGTAATTTTTTTATTATTTTCACTCAACCACAAATGGAAATGTTTCCTTTAATTCTGAATGGTTCAATAACAAAGTATCATTCATAAAAGATGAAAAAAAAAGCAGAACATAATTATTTGAATCGATCAATAAAGATACATATGTAAAAGGGAAAACATAAAATATATAGCTAAAATGTAAAAACGGAATACTAAAAAGAAAATATTAATAATAATAGTGAAAATCATGAAATTTCAAGCAATATATTATAACCAACTCATACATTATAATATACTGGATCAATAAAAAAAAAAAATACTAACGTAACTATTGATTTTAATTGTTTTATATTTTATTTATTTATTCTTTGGCCTTTCTCTCTGATCTGACAATTGGGTTTGAAGAAATTGTATTTGATCCTGTACAGTGTCATGAAGCATTTCCATATCTTTTATTTCCTTATTATATAATTCCTGAGATTGTCGAAGAAATTGAGAAATGTCACCCTCTAATTC
The DNA here is from genome assembly GCA_910591685.1 of Galerucella tenella. Lineage (NCBI taxonomy): Eukaryota > Metazoa > Arthropoda > Insecta > Coleoptera > Chrysomelidae > Galerucella > Galerucella tenella. The sequence goes on along the minus strand of CAJUYH010001460.1, from coordinate 47,341 downwards.
AACAATTCTACCACGAATTTCATCGCGTTCACTACAAAGCTCGAGCTCACGTGTCTCCATACTCGTCATTTTTCTTTCCAATGCTTTCTTCTCAGTTGTTAATTCATTATGTAAATTACGTATTTTTGATAATTTTTCTTCACACTGAGCCTCGCATTTTTTCACTTCTTTATCCGTTACTTTTCCCTCATCTTCGCGGTCTCTATTTGCCTCGAGATTAATCAAACGCACCGCTTCCTCCACTTGTCTCTTTAACGACTCACTTAATTGACTATTCTCTCTGAAAAACAAATGAATAAATTAATACATGAGATAATAAATCAACCGATTATTCTTTATATGATTGAACGTACATTAATTTTTTTTGTAGATTAATAATTTCGGGAAGTTTCGAGTGTTGTTTTTCAACAAATGCCAAAGCATTCTCTAAATTTTGTATCATCGGTTTTTTACTTTGAATGGCTTCCTGCACCGCTGTTCTCTTCTCTTTTTTGCTATTACACTCTTTCTCAAGTTCTTGCAAACGTAATTTAATGGATTCTGGTTCCTTCACAACTTTTGCCTTCAATTGTTCAGTTATTTCTTCCAACTTTTTCACATCAGCGCGTTTAAGTTGATTCTGTTCAATTGCCTGCTGCCTCTTTTGTTCCAAAATTTTACACTCAACATCCAAATGATCTATTCGGTCTTTTCTCCGTTCTATTCTCTCTCGTGTTGTCTCAATTTGACACTTTAATTTTTCAATTTGAGATTTTTCCCTTGCAATTTCATCAGCTTTTTTGTTTGTAGCTTCAATAATTTCTTGCTTTTTTTTACGCAAATCATTGATATACTGTCCACGACCAAAAACATCATCAATTCGTTGTCGAATACTCAGCAATGTATTTCTTGCATATAATGTAAAATTCGCAACGAATTTCAAATGTTTACGTGTGCGTTTGGGTCCCGGCGATGTAATATCAGTTATTGAAAAGTCTTTGATGAAAATTTTATTGCCAATTACAAACATGGCTTCACGCAGATTTATCAAACTAATGACAGTGGCATTCTCTGGATTGGTCACTCGAAGAGCTGAACTTTGTTCCAATGTTGTCTACAGAGATCGCAGAAAAAAAATCAGATAGAATAAATTTATTAATAAATATATTGACAATATATGTGGGAAAATAATTGGATGTGTTTTATTACTCGTTTAATTGCGGCAACATCAATGTAAAATCGCTGGAAAAATTCCGTTATAATGTTGATCATAAACGCTTCAGTTGGATTTCTCAGATCTTCAAGAGGCGCTGGAAGATCTAGTTCCAGCAAAATTGAATGTACACTCTCAGGTGTGATAGCCATGACTTGAATATCAGATTCAACTCAATCTAATCCCAAACACTAAAACAATGTTTTTATTTTCACATGTGTAAATTGAACTGCAGATTGGTGTTTTTACTTCACTGAATGCTGTATCGAATCTAAATAATATTCGTTAGGATTCAAATTTATGTTTATAACCTCAAAATTGCATTGTTCAACCAATCAAAAATGTTTGCGCTAAAATTAGTTAATAGTTTGTCATATGATGTCGCTAGTGCGATTGGAGAGGTGCTGCTACTCGGGCGGCGACAATTGGTAATACAAAATATATAAACATTGCATATCACTCTTCAATAAGTATTTATTAAATAATTATTCCATATTTTTGTGTGTGTATATTTGTTTCGGAGTAAAGTTAGCGAAATAAAAAGTTGATGATGCCTATTGAGTTGGTAATTGACAACAATATATGAAACCTTCTAAAAGTTTTATATTCTCAATTACAAAATGTAATCGAGTTCATATCTTATATATTGATTTTTTGGATCGTTCATTATACGTGGATAACCAGCTACCAAAGCATCTTGTCCACCGATATATAGTGAATTATATATTTTCCAGTAGACATCGCGTACCTTTCGTGCTGGATGAAATAGACCCTGAAAATCAAACAAGAAACATTGTAAATTGCCTATGATCATAAATGAAATAAAGTGTCGAAACAAAATTAAATACTCGCATACCTGCAAAGTGTATTGAAGTATTTTAATAGGTCCCAGAGCAACTCTTAGTCCATCAACAGCATCCATAAATGCCTGAACAAGATGTGGTGATGTTTCAAAAACATTTGGCCAAACGTGATTTAATAAATGTATCAAAGCGTCTTCACAACCAAATCCATAAACACCCAATGCCATATGTTTAATTGCAGCACAAGCCGTTTGTCTATGAACCAAATCACGATCCATTAAAGCATCTTCAAGCAATGGACTCACAGCATAAATATAATCTTTTCCCATTTCTCCAATGTACTCAAACAAGAATGACAATGATTTCAGAACGCCATTTTGGACGTTCAATTCCGGTACGCGATATTCATTCATTAGAGCTGGCAGAACAGTAAATGGACTGCAAGTTTCAGCGACAATAGCAATTGCAACAGTAGTGCAAACACGATTTTGTCGCTCTTGAACCTTTAAATTGTTCAACAGTGTCGCTAAGACATCGTGTGGACCAATAGCTTTAGCTATATAACCAAACGTATTGACTGTAGCACGTCGAATTGCTTTTTTATGTGCTTTAAGAAGTTCCAATAATTCAAAGCATATTCTCATCCATTCACGCGCCGAAACATATTCGGGGCCACGATCAGCTATTCTACCAACAAGATCAATACAATTTTCTTGCACTTTTTCGTGTCTGTTCTTCAGTATTGGTGTGAGACGCGGCAATAGATCTTTAATTGGTGGTGTCATTTTAGTCATACCAATTACATTAACAATGGCTTTTAATGCGCCAAGAATACTACCCAACACTTCTGGATATTCTTCACCCAAATATTCATACAAAACCACACCCAAATGTCCCATTAATTTTTCCTCCTGACATGTCTTCATCACAACGGCAATACGCGATATTAAATCCGCAGCTTGCTGCCGTACTTTGGCCGATTTGTTGTTTAATCTCCATAAAATTGTACCGCAAATTTGTGGTAAATATGCTTTCACACGTTTTCCCAATGTATTTACAATCGTGCCAAAACCATTGAGCATCACCACATCTTCAGTGGTTTGCTCTTGGAACGCATAGAGAATACCGTCAATAAGTTGCTCTTCAAGACGCGAATCAACATCCGCTGCGCCAAGATTACCCATAATTTTTTCAATTGTCTCCATTACCATTTTTCTATACTGTTCATTTTCATCTTTCAAATCATCCACAACTCGATTAATAATTTCTGATGCGCCAACTTTATTAGCAATTTCCACTGTTGTATCCACCAATTGGCGATAATTTCTACGATCCAATGCCATTCGATGATTCCAAAAGTGCTTGAAGAAATGTGGTAATATTTCGTCTTTGATATATTGCGCTTCAACACCATCTGTTCCGCAACATTGTTTCACAACTTTAAGAACAATTTTTTTCATTTCCTCATCTGGCGATTGGAATTCACGAATCAGAATCAACATCACTTCTCTTGTATAATAATTAGCGTATTCTGCGTCCATAAGTGGTATTAAATAACCAATTGCTTTGAGAAAAGCAGCCAGACCTTTGCCACGATGTGTTCTAATACCCTTCCATAAAGGCTTTAAAACAGAATCGAAGCTTTCGATACCGTATGGTGTTGCAGCCTCGGCCAATGCAGCGATCGCCAATGCTGTGATTGTTCGAACTTTTTGTTGCTCGTCCACCAAACCGTGTTCAATAATTTCCACGAGACTCTTTAAATGCGGTAAAATTGCGCAACCCATGAGAATTGCAATTTGTTGAACGATTTTTATTCCCGTATGTCGAGCTTGCCAGGATTTTTTGCTTCTGCATACGGCTTTTAGAAAAGGTAACAGCGATGGAATACCCAACGCTGACGCGACAACAGCAAATGCACGGGCTGTTGTATTTCTCACGTATTCATCGATATTATCAATATCCGGACGCATTGTAGAGATCATGGTGGCCAAACCCGCAGCTTTTGCCAAATTTGAAATAATTTCACGACCCTCAACACGGGCATAATAATCTTCGTCAATCAATAGCGGCTCAATTACCACAAGAATTTTGTGCACATATGGACGTACTAAATCATCAAGTTTGTACAAAATACGATCGATTACTTTTACCAATAAATGACGTTCCTGATCCTCAAGTGTAGGAGACATAAGAAGTGGAAGTATCTGATTGAACAGCGGTCCAGCACCAAATTCTCGTGCTTTATCAGTTATCTGTCTCAATGCTGCTTTTCTCATTGGTGGTGTACCATTTTTGATTTTCAATAACAACTTCATTATCTTCCGTTCTTTTTGCTCCTCAGGACTGAGCGATTCCTCATCAACATCAACAAGCAATTTGTCAAAATATTGTGCATCTTCAGGTTTCATAAATGGCAAATTGCCTTTTGGCTGGTTATCAACAAATTTAGCACTTTTGTCTTCAGTTTGAATGAAAAATCCTTGTGGTGTACCGGCCATTGGTGTTGGAGTTGCTGTTAATTTTCTTGCTGGTGTACGAATTGGAATATAACCGGCGGGCGGTTGTAAAACTTTGTAACCAGGTGGGAAAAGTGCGTCAAGTTCATCGTCAGACAATGGACGATTGCGTTCATCAATTTCACGCTCCCAACGATATGCCTGCAATTGCTCGGGTGTCATAGACATTAAGTGACCAGGTGTGGGTGTTGCTAGGCCCATTGCTTTGGGTCCAGTTGGTGTTACTGCACTCGGTGTCATTATTGTTGTTTGATGGGGTGTGGTTAAAGGGGTCGCGGGCGTTTGTGGTGTCATTGAACCAGGCGTTTGATTTGATGGTGTCTCATCCCATCGACTACGTCGTTTGGATGCTGATGGTGTTGGGGTTTCTTGGATTAAATCACCAGCAACGCGATCAGTTCGTGGTGTTTCAGCCCAACCGCTATTGTGTCCTGGTGTCTCGCGCTCTGTTTTTGGCGTTTCATCCCAGCGATTTCTGCGACTGGATATTACTTTGTCTTGCGATGGAGTTTCACGACCGGGAGTTACAGCGCCTGGTGTTGCATGGCCAGGTGTCGCATCCCACATTCTTGTGCTAACTCCAGGAGTTGCGCCGGGAGTTTCACCGCCTTTTCCATGGCCTGGTGTCTCATCCCATCGGATTGCTGCTGGCGTGACCTGTGTCATAGATGAAAAAATTATTGGACGATTTGTCAATGAATCAAAAGGGAATTTCTTTCCAAAGTTTTGCTTCACTTACATCAGCATTATCCCAGGATGTTGGTGTGGCTGCTAATGCTGGTTTTTTTACTGTTGGTGTGTCGTCAGTTTGATCCCATCGACCTCGCTTCTTTGGCGCTGGTTTTGGTTCACCATTTGCTTTGAGTGTTCCATCTTTTGCTTTTTCAACAATTTTCTTCCTCAACTGCAATGACAATTGAACAGGGGGAAAAAAAATTGTTAGTGATTTTCATCTGATTTTTATATGCTGTTATGATTTTACATACCTCTGTTTCTTCGCCTTTGAGCATCTGCTCACGCATAATATCAGTGAATCCACGGGAACCGACATCAGGCGTTTTACCACCTGTAACCACGAATCAAAAGTCACGCAAAGCGTAACAGTTATTTAAAATTGTTTTAGATATTCGGCAAGTTAATTATTTTTTCTCTTTCTTTTATTTATTTATTTTGAAAAAATCACTTTATGAATTTTATCATTTGATATTCCTATATTCCAGTTTGAACTTTTTTAGTTGTGTGTTATTGCCCTTTTAGAGTACATCCATTTTGCAATCCAAACAGACTACTGACTTTATACTCTTCACTTTTTTACCAGCGATTTTGTGTTGTTAAATTACTTTAAATTTATTAACATCCATTTATTTGATTGATGTTGAATTGAAACAAATGTATAAATGAAAATTCGCTAAGACAAAAAAGAAAGTGGCAGAGTTTGCAGCAGTAGTCACGGGGCATTTATAAATACGTACGTGATGGTTCATGGCCACAGGGAGCACTGTCCTGCTCATGTTCATCCACATCGAAATATACTTTAGCCATCTAAAAATCAACTCATTCTCGTTATTAATAATATTGGGCATTCAAAATCACTCATTCTCATCAAAGCTGTATAATGTATCATATTGCACGCGGAAAGCTTGGAATGACGGGACTAAACTTTCCAAATTTTTTTTGCTCTACCTCCTCCAGCACAAAATAATTCTGATACAGAAAAAAAAAACAAAAAAAACAAATAAAAATCAGCAATAAGAAGCGTGGCTATAATTAAAATACTATCGGTATTGAAATAAAAATAACGGGAATGTATTTGTACTTATCAAATAATAAATTTTGGAAAGTCTAATCGCATCATTTCATCGGCAAGCTTTTTACGCGGCATATCTACTAGTCAATGTCGGTTATAACCTTCGACAAAGTATCCAGGGAAAGCGGATGATTCCAAATGTGCTGACCGTCACTAAGATTGGAAACAAAATTAGATACATTAGTATGTATTTCAAAATTATTCCCATTCATTCGTCAATCATTTATACCGAAGAGAAATATAACTTCGCGTCTATGTATACATATATATAATTGAGTAACTTCTCTCTTTTTATATATATGTTTCACTTAATTTTTGGGGTATTTGTTTGTTGTATATAAGCAAAAAATCACAACATAAATTCTGGTTCCGTCGATAAATTCATTGGGCTAAATTAATTGTGTTTACCTTTCATAATTTTAGATATTAATTTTAGATTAATTAAAGCGTAATACAAACCTTCGGCAAATGGATCAACTCGCTCGGGCGATATGATCATGCGACGGCGTTTTTGTCGATATTCATCTTCACGATCAGCGATTGTGGGTCGTCGTCTGTCTGCAAATGGATCATATTCCTTCTCGCTCTGTAATAATAACACGAAATAAGAAACAGGAAAAAAGTAATGTTTAATAAAACATTTAACTTTATTACCTGCGCCACGTCGTTGAGTAAAGCAGCTGGTGCAGTAAATCCCGGTCTTTTATTTGTTGTAAACGTGCTCGGTTCGTAATCTTCGTCCTAAAAGTAATTAATAGATTTGGGTTATTAATTAGGACAATAAATATATAGAGATAAATTAATGTTATTTTACCGTTTTCAAAAACTTACCTCAATCTCATCGTTCGCCGCAATCGATGTGACGTAGCCGTCATATTTGTTGTTGGTTCCATCATAAATATCTTGGTCATAGAATCCAGTTTTTCCAAGTCCAACTTGATCTTTCTCAGTCGCAACACTTTGTATTTCCTTTTTCTTTGATTGAATCTCCCTAATCTGTGCTTCAATGTCTGAAAATATGTAGTTCGACATAATAATTGATCAATAATTGATATATAAAACCTACCTATAACCTCACTTTGACTAATTGACTAATTTGATCAACATATAAACTCAATTATTTGAAAACTCATGTTACATAAATGCAAAAGGTGATGTTTAAATTATATGAATGACTGAATTATTAAATTGAATCAATAATTGATAGTAAACACTTAATTACTGTATAATAATATGAAAATACCTTCATGAGTTCTTGGTATGGAGTCCATGGTGCGGCCGTTACGTTGATTATTACTACTGAGCAATTTGGACCAGATATCAAATAATCTTTTCTGATATCCGCCCAGCCAATTTCTACTTTAATCTATTTTATAACCACTTGTGGATCTATCACTTTATTTCATTTATATTTATATGAGTACTGGGACAACTAACGACAACTGATCATTATTAATTGGCCGCCATTTCAATACAATGAGTTCAAAAAAATTCCGTATGTGAACGCTAGTATCACCTATGTGTGATTGGTGCGGATTTTACACCAATCACAGTGCACAGATTATATGCGCAAATGCCAAAACATTTTTAAATAACTCATATTTTGTTGGTCTATGGCTCATGTTGACACAATTTAATTTTCATAGTGCTTTCAAACAGTTCTCCGCGCAAATAATTCAACGATTATCAGCATCAGAACCAATAACAAAACATGCAAGCTCAATATAAAGTAGGTATATATTATTATATTATTTATCAAGTAAATAATCACAATGGTGACTCAACATTATTAGTCATTAAATAGTGTGCAATTAGTGAACACGGTAACCGTAGCAACGTCGAACGCTATAAATGCTCAATCTATTTTCAAAGCCGGCATCAAAGAAAAAAATTATTATCTTGTTCACTCTTCATCCCTCTGCCAATTCCATTTTCGTTTTATTGAGTGTTAGTCACAATGATAAATATTGCACATGCAAAAGTCACGAGTAAACCACCAATAAATAAATTTAACGCAGGAAAAAAAAAGAAAGATGTATCAAAACATGAAGAAAACATTGAAGAAATCAATGAAAAAAGCGAATTATTCATCGATGATGTATCAAATAATATTAAATGTCTCGATTGTTCGGCCCACGAGAGTCTTATGGAGATCGAGTCATGTGATTTGAGCATCGGCTCAATTTTCAAGGGCAACATGGGACTGAAACATCATCATGAATCCACCAGCGATTGCAATCAAAATGTTATTGAACCGGATTCGTGTTCATTCGAACAATTGTGCACTATGATCAATGACTTGGAGCAAAATATATCGCATAACGAACAGGAAATCGTCATGGTGCAAACTTGCTTTTTACCTGTTGAACATCAACCAATTACATCAGATATTAAATATTTAGATCAGGTAATTGTGAAAATATTTTCGTATGTTTCAAGAAACATATTGAATAATTGTACTATATGATATTTATTTATTTAGACACCACCAGAGAGAGATAATTCTGACCGTCCATGCGCAATTGGCAACTCTACATACGATGATATAATGAAATTTCTAGGAACTTTGGAGCAAGATTGTTCATTACCTGTATACCAAAATAATTCAGGACAATTACGAGACTATTCGTCGATAGATGTAAATTCGTTAGAAACAATTGTTGCACGCAGTCAAATAGAATTAAATCAAAATGACGTGACAAAAGATGAATTGGCAACGGCTTTACTTAAACTTGAAGATCGTGATGCAACACTAAAATTATTAAAAGAGGAGCTCAAGTCTGAACGCAAAGTTGCTTGTGATCAATTGGAGAATCAGAAAAAAGAACACTTAAATGAATTGCAAGCGCAAAAAACCAAGTATCAAAATGTCATTAGACGTCATCAGAAATTTATTGAGCAATTGATTGCTGAGAAGAAACAATTAAGCGACAAGTGCAATACTTTGGCGGAAAAAATTAAAGAAATGGAATTGAAACAGCAGCGAGAATTGAAAGTGGCGATTGAACGACACGCTGTTGAGCTCCAACGTGCTAAAGAACTTTGTCAAGCGTCAGAAAAAATACGGAGGGAGCGGTGGTTAGAAGTTAAAACATCTAAAATTAAAGAAATGACTGTGAAAGGATTTGAACCTGAGTTACGTAATATGGTCGATCAACATCAACAAGAAATTCTGGATATTCGAAGTACGCATATAAAAGAACTTCAAGAGGTTGAATTGCGCACAATTAGACGTTCAAATCAACAGTTAGAGCAGTTGCGTCTTGAACTCACTGCGAGTCATGATAAACTTTTGGCAAATGAAAAGGAAGCAATGAGATTGAGATATCAGGAGAAATTTAACGAGCAGGAGACGTTGATACAGGCGCATCAGAGAAAATTCTTTGATGAGTTGCAGCAAGAGAAAAAAAAATTTGCCGATGAACAAATGAGAAGGGATGTTGATAGAGATGCGAGTGTGCAGCAAATTTCTTCTCAATGTCAAGAGAAAATTGAGAAATTGATTCGGCAATTTGAAATAGAGAAAAAAGAGTTGAGGATGATGATTGAAACGGAACGTGAAGCATGGGTGGAAAATTATAAACGACAGCAAACGTCAAAGTTTGAATTGGCAGAGGCGAAAATTCGAGATGATAGCAATCGTGAACGTGATAGACAAATTGAATTGGCAATATCGCGATTGGAAAAGGAAACACGTGATATGATGACGAATTTTCAACGAACATCCGACAATAAATTGCAATGTTTGAAAGATAAATATGAAGCAGACTTGACAATATCGAGAGAAAATGAAAAATTGACGAAGGACAAGTTGGCAATGACCCAAGAAAAATTAGATACACTCGAGAATAGTTTTCAGAGAATTGAAATTAAATTCGGTGAATGTCAAGTGGATCTCAATGAAGCTAATAGATTGGTGGATAAAATGACGAATGAACGCGATCATGCGAGAAAACTTGCACGCCAAGAAATCGAATGTGAAAAACGAGAATTGGAGGAAAAAATATCCTCGATGTATAAAGAAATAACGCAAATTAATTCCAATCGAGAGTCGCACATGGCACAATTATACAGCAGGTAAATAAATGATAAAATAAAAAATTAAACAAGTATATAAATGAATATTTTTGCCTCTGATTTAATTTATATTTAGGATAAAATTGATAATTACGCAAAAGGACATTACGATAAAGAATATGTTGAAAGAGTCGAATGATATTAGAAGCAAATGCGATCATTTAGAAAAATTACTGGATCAACAACGAAAAGAATATGTGTTGAAGACTCTGTGAAGTGAAATTTAAATCTACAATGGTGATGTTCTACTTGGGCAAGTGATTTTTTTTTCAAGTTTGCATGATGAAGTTTAATAATTTTTTGTTTTAATTTGTTAATATATCTTACACTATAAAACAATCGTGCACGGCGCGCCTTATAATGTTCTTTTTATGGTTTTTTTTCTCTCATTTGCGATTTTCATAAGTGGATAATTTTTCAAATCAATCACAAAAAAAATCACACTTTCTTCACAATTTGTACAACATCTTCGTCACAAAGTACATGATCTTTTCCGACTTTTTGCGGTTGATGTTTCACTGACGAGCCCCAAACAAGTGCGCTGAAAAACAAATGGCAATTTCGCAACGCATTAAGACAAAACACAATAAATAATTATAAATTAAATAAACAGATATCTTTGTGCAAATTCAAATATAAATATTCGTACTATTTAAATTCCTTAGCGATGGATCGATGAAGTTTATTGCAAAAATCTTCAACAGTCCTTCGCTCTGTATTGAGAACAACTGGTGAATTGTAATCTGGTAATTGTCCTTTAGGTTTTGTATAACTAAATCAAACATAAAAACATTTTAATTAAATTCATTAATCTTATTTGGGAGATATTGAAAAAAATCGTGTAATTTTCAATATATATTTATATACGTACATTCGAACTAGCTGTAAATAGTCCCACATTTTTTCTAACAAATCATCAAAATTCCATTTATGATGAGCGGAAATTGGCACACAATGAGGAATTTTATAAATAACATCCAATTCCTCTATGCTAATTTGATCTGAAATTTCAATGAACAAACAAGAATATAGCAGAATGTTATCATCGTTGAATACAAAATTATTGTTTTAATCATATATTCTTTACATACCTATTTTATTAAGCAAATAAATGCATGGTACGTAAACTCGATTTCCTTCAATAACATCAATTAGATCGTCTGCAGTCGCATCGTATCGCAGCGTAATATCAGCATTATGAGTACGGTATTCAGACAGAATCGACTTCACAGTTTCTAAATCAAGCTCCGATTGTGTACACTGACACAATCAAACCCAACAGCTTCAGGTTTTATTTTGTGATATCATTCTTATTTATTTATTTATTTATTTATTCATTCATTTATTTCGAAATTTATATTTATATTTTACTAATTTATATTCATCAAAAGGAGTTACACTCAAATCATTATTACGATTATAGTAAGATATATTCTGAACTCACCATTGTTTGCAAATTGATTCCACCGCTATCTTTTTTTCTGAATGTTATATTTGGCGGTTGTTTATTTAATCTCAATCCAAAGCCCTCGAGCTCGTGTTCAATCAATCGTTTGTGTCCAAGGGGTTTCAATACATCAAGGACAATAAATATCAAACTGCACGTCCGAGCAACGGCAATTACTTGTCTTCCTCTGCCCTTACCATCCTTTGCTCCTTCAATAATACCCGGTAGATCCAGAAGCTACAAATAAAATTTCGTGATTTATTTTTTGTTTTTATTGCAAAAAAACATAAAAAATATTGATTGAAGGAAATAAAAATACTTAGGAAGAAATTAATTAATCAATTAATTCAATACTTGAATTTTTGCGCCTTTGTATTTAATACATCCGGGAACTGTTGTGAGTGTTGTGAATTCATATGCTGCCACTTCCGAATAAACTCCAGCAAGAGTGCTCAATAATGTTGATTTTCCTACTGAAGGAAAGCCGACAAATCCAATTCTCGCATCACCGGTCTTTGCAACTTCAAATCCTTGTTCTCCGCCACCGCCACCACCTTTTGGTGTAATCAATTCACGTCTAAGTTTGGCCAGTTTGGCTTTTAACATAGCCAAATGGCCGGAGGTAGCTTTGTTTTTTTGAGTCCGACCCATCTATGGCATAAAAAAAGTGAGAATTGTAATATCAACTCAATTTATTATTGAGTGATAATAGATTTTTTGATTTTTTTTTAATGATGGCAGATGGTAGTCTGTAAAATAGAGCTTGAAATTAAAGGTTACCTCGGACTCGATGGCAGCAATTTTCTCTAGGATGGTACTCATCTCGATAACCTTTCTCTTGAATTACACAATTCGTCCAATATAAAATTTCAAACACAACAATTTAATGTTATAGTATTTTTATTTGTATTTTCACAGTAACATACTCTGAAATAATTGAAATTCTACGTGCACGTGTCTCTCCGTACACTCTGTGCAGTTTTAAAACCAATGAAGCTGACTGATGTGAATTTTGCGTTGATAATATTGAGAAAAGAGGTTATGCATAGTCGTCGATATTTGACTGGGTTTCGGCTATCTTCGGTATATTTCTCCTGTAATATATATTTTTTAAATTCAACCAATCTCGTATGAGAATTTATCAACCATAGCCAACGATTCCGCCACGAGAAAATAGTCCCATATTTACCTTTTAAGCCTGCGAAAAGCTGAATGAAAACAAACTTTCTTGTTTATTTTCAGCAAACCAAAAATTCACAAAACTCGGATAAAATATAAAATAGTTTTGCAATAGATTTTACCACTAATTTTTTAATCAGTAGGATTTTCGATTACGAATCCATAACCGAATCCTATATTCAAATAGTCGCGAACGTGTACCGATAGGTGGAGTACGATACCATAATATTTAGGGAGGGGAAAAACCCTAAGTTTATATTACCGGGAATACCACATAAATAACCTATTTTTTGTTGAAGTTGATAATAAAAAGTGGGGTTATACAATAACAAAAATATACATATTAGAGTTTGTGTGTAAAAAAGTAATAATAATGTCTGTAGTAATTGAAACTACAATCGGAGACTTTACAGCTGATTTGTATACAAATGAGCGGCCTCAAAGTAAGAACATAATTATATCAAAAAAGTATGTAGCAAATATTTTTGAAGAATAGAATTTTAATTTGTGTTTTTCCTTCCTCTTTGCAGCATGTCGGAACTTTCTGAAATTGTGCAAAGTGAAATATTACAATTGGAATTTATTTCACACGGTCCAAAGCGGTTTTATCGCTCAAACTGGAGATCCCACAGGGACAGGAAAAGGTGGCGAAAGTATTTATGGCACGATATTGGGTGAAAAAGCACGTTATTATGAAGCTGAACAAATGCCAAAGATCAGACATGACCGAGTAGGTTTATTATCAATGGTTAATTGTGGCGATAACATGTTGGGATCACAATTTTTCATTACACTTGATCGTAATTTGCAATCACTCGATAGTGAACATTGTATATTTGGTGAAATAACTGAAGGTTTAGAGATTATTTTGAAATTAAATGAAGCTATTTGCGATGGAGATCATCGACCATATCAAGACATTCGCATTTCTCACACGGTCATACTTGAGGATCCCTATGACGATCCTGAGAACTTGGTTATTCCTGATCGTAGTCCGGAGCCAACAAAAGAAGCTTTAATGGTAATAATTTCAAATGTATTTTATTGAATATACAATTTACAGTTTATCTATCTTTTAATTCATTTATGATAGAGCGATCGAATTGGAGCGGATGAAGCGTTAGACGACACGGCTGGCATGACGCTGGATGAAATAAATGAAATGCGAAAAACAAAAGAGGCTAAAGCAGCTGCTACTATTCTTGAGATTGTTGGTGATATACCAGATGCCGATGTCGCACCACCAGAAAATGTTTTATTTGTTTGCAAATTAAATCCAGTTACAAATGACGATGATTTGGAGATTATATTCAGTAGATTTGGAAAAATTATCGGGTAAATTGATATTAAACAAATGCAATTTTAATTATATTTTTAATATTAATTTAGCTATCAATGCATAATATATTTTCTTTCCCTGGTCTATATAGGTGTGAAGTGATTCGAGACCGTCAAAGTGGTGATTCTTTACAGTATGCATTCATTGAATTTGCCGATCGTAAAAGTTGCGAGGATGCCTATTTCAAAATGGATAATGTATTGATTGATGATCGTCGAATTCATGTTGACTTTTCACAATCAGTATCGAAGATGCGTTGGAAGGGCAAAGGCAGAGGATTTTTATATAACGATGACGAGAGAGCAGATGGTCGTAAGATAAATATTGGTCAAAGAAAAAATTATTCAAAAAATAAAAATAATAATGAACGTAGTGAAAATAGATACAACAGAAATAATCAGAAATTCGATAGATATGATAATAATGATAGGCATGGATCACAAAAATATAGACAAAAAAAGTCAAATGATAGAGATGATGAGTACAACAACAAAAATGAACGCCGGCAATTTCAGGAAAATGAATATAAAAGTGATAAAAATAGAGATGACTCGAGGCGAATTGACAAACGAAATAGAGATAAAAGTAGAAGCAGAGATAGAAGAGCATCCCCACACGATCGAAGTACAAATAAAAATTGGTGTGAACGAGGTGGTCGAGATAGGCATAGAGAGGGAAGAAATAACAAGGGTCACATTCAATATGAGAAAGAGAAAAAACGCGATGATGGTAAATATAGAGATAAAGATTACAATGAAATGAGTAGACATAATAGAAAACGTTCAAGAGACAGATCTGGCGACAGATATTGTAGAAAGAAGAGCAGTAAGCGCGATAGACGTGATAGATAATCCAGCGCTATTTTCATTATTTCTAAATTAAAATAATCATGTACAAATACTTTCTATTGAAGTTAATATGAAATGATGAAAAAATTATCTGTAATTGCAGAATTAATTTTTATATCACTTTATGTCATAATGTATTGCCTTATTTTACTTGACGTTTTCAATTTATGTGTTGGTAATAATAAAAATGTACGGCAAAATAGGACACTCAGTGCACGAGTAGAGTATAATATTTTAATATTCTCTCCATAATGATTTTTATTTTTTTCTTTTCGTTTGTTTTTTCATAATAATTTACAGTCATTATTACACTATTCGAGCAAAGCACTATTATGTTTGTTGAAATAAAAGGGAAAATAGTCATCAAAAAAATGACATTGAACATGTAAGCATATTTTTAAATTACAATTTTGTCTTGTTAAAGATATCGAGCGATTATTAATAATTTAATTTTCGCAATAGCAAGTTTTTATGGCCATTGACGTATTCCTTTCGCATTCAGTTGAGTTTATTCAATGGTGAAATTATTAAAACGTCTATTTCTAATTGATGGATTTGATTATTTAACTAATTAATCAACGCTTTTCAAGTGTCAAATTATGAAATCAGCATTGCAATTATTTCGTGAAGAGAAGGTATGTACGAATAAATAAATGAATTGGAAAATTAATACGAAAAAATAGATAATATCATACTTGAATATTACAATTGACCCCGAAGCTGAGCTGATATGTCGCGAGTCACCAAAAAAAAATTTTTTTTTATTTGTATCTGCATGCGATGGTAATAATTGAAAATTACAATTCATGATTATTCTTTGGATTATTTAAAGCAAATAATTGTATTCACATGTCCTATATATATTTAGCGAGTTTTACTTTCTATACTCGATTAAAAAAATATAATTTGACAAAATATGTCATAGGTAAAATAATGCTCTATATAGCTTCATTTCATTACTTTTGTAGTTTTTATATAGAACTATTAAAAAAATATTATTAAATTCGCCGTGAATAGAGTCGTGATCATTCCTTTGTTGTTTTTATTATCAATTTTATACGTGGCGTTTGGCAACTATACTGTTCTGTTTGTTTTTACTTTTTATTGTAATTTAACTTGCACTAATTTATTTCTCGTCTATTCGCAGTAGATGAAAACAAAAAAATGTTATCAATGATAGCTGAGGGATGATCATAGAAACACAAAACATCTCGCTTTAGCCAAAAGTGATTTTGCATTAAAAATTTTAAAGGACTAATTATATATATATACATGTATATTAATTAAATCGGATGTCATTATTCACATTTAATTTATACCACACCGATTATATAGATATACATATTGAGGATATTGATTTGTTTTTGCGGTTGCAATTCAATGACCGCAATTTTGTCAAACGCCAAACAAAAACAAAAGAATATTCCTTTATAATTTTTCTTTTTATATGTGTTGCTATATATTTTTATTCGAGACATACTTTGGATATTATTTATGGATAAGATATACAATCAATACCGCGGTATATCAACTTCTCAGTACTTCTTAAAAAAATCTTTAATATTTGTTTGCTTTCATTCTTACTTTTTATTTTTTCTCAAGAAATTCGCCGCATAAAAGTTTGGGCAAGAGAAAAAATTTTGAGCATTAGTGCAAATGCTGACTACAAATAATAGCCTTATTCTCCTTTTCTCTTGTTGTTTTTTTCAAAACGTGAAAATTAAATTTCATAAATATATTTTTGTTAATTATATTCTGGACATGAATTGTATATTTAAATAGTAAGAGACTATATAGATCATATACATACATGCGAATATATATATGTATATATATATATATGTGAATAATAAATTCAGTTACCCAGTCGAAGCACCATTTTTTTTTTGTGAAAATATTACAGAATAAACTGGAATATTGAAAACAAAAATCATTGCATAGAAATTATTCTGCAATATAATAATCATAATAATTATTAATTATTCATAAATATATTTTTTCAATCACGTCTAAATTGGTTTGTCAATTGTAACAGTCTTATCATCACACATTATCGTCTCAATTGTAACTTTTGAAAAACATTAATAGAGCCGTATTATGGTTGATTTTATAGTTTCAAAAAGTGAAATAAACGTGGAATTTGAGTCGCACTATTACAATTTCAAAATTAATTCGCGAAAAAGAGGATTTGAGTATTTCAACAAGTATATTTTAATCTTAAAATACAATAATGAGATTGAGTATTGAATATAATTAATGTCTCAATCTATAATTCAGTCATATCTTTTTTTGTGTTTCCATTAGTGACATACACTTAATTAATTGAATTGATCCATTTTGGTTTATCAACTCCATTATAGAAGATCAGGAATCTCCAGATTATTTTCGCATATTGTTAATTCTTATATAAATAATTCATAAAGTATTAAAACAAAAATATAATATATTGAATAGTTACCATTCAATTTTTACTTTTTTTTTCTCAATTTTTCTGTTCAAAGAAATTATCATCAACCTGTTTGAACATGCCCGAATCACCCCAAGTTAATGATCACTATATATTAATCATTTGGTTTCATTACAGCCACAGATTATGAATATCAATTGTTCTTTCATAAAATTTTCCAGTTTAATACAGCATACGTTGCGGATAATTCGGATAGCCTTGTGGTTGCGAATTCATCATTTGCGAGAAATTGATCACGTCATTGATATTGCGATCATTATACGAATCGTATCCCTGAAAATGAAAGATGATCCGTGATGTTCGATTAGTTAATCCATCCAGTCGATTACAGAGAGCTTGTGTGTCACATATACACTTTGAATATTCATACCAACGAGAAGCAAACTCATACATAACAACATTAAATCAAAATATACATACAGTTCATTCATGATATCGCATTTTATTTTTTTATTGTTTCATTTTTGCTGTTTAATTAGTGCAAACGTTTGAAGCTTACCTGTGAGCGTTTTCGCGAGACCATGAACCTCTTTTCAAGTGGATAATAGTGGTGTTGTGGATATAATGAACCATATTGCGCTGCTCCATACTGCGTATTTTCATATGGTGCCGCATATTGATTTGGATACTGCTCGTAAGAGTTAATTGGGTGCGTTCGTGGAATGCCAATTTCCGACGAAGGAATGTCAGGACCAAAATTGTAGTGATGTGGATTGTACATGGGAATATCTAACCAACTGCTACCTGTGCATGAAAAAACACAGAAATTCAATGAAATTCATCAACGAAACAAACTTGGAGAAAAAAAAATAAAGTTCACAAAGAAAATAGTGAACATACGAATTCGTGGATCTTCATCATCGACTCCTATCATATCAACGTTTCCCATTCTGCCATCGTCCTCCACATTTTCATACTCATCATTTGCATAATCACGCCAATTTCTATACAAGGTAAAATAGAAAATATTATCAATACTATTACATGATAATGTCATTCTACATAGCAATTCACGAGTATATGAAATTTTAATTAATGAGAAAACTAGGAATGCAAATGTGTGTTACCGATTACGTGGACTGTTTTCCCACAATGAGAGCAAAGCAAGAAGATCCTCACGGTCAGGTGCGCGTTTGTATCTCATCTCTGGATACACTGGAGGACTGCACAAAAAAAAGAGAAAAAAAACTTATGCAATTATAAAGAAAATGAACGGAAAAAAAACAGCTTTTAATAATAAAATTTCCATATATTCATGAGATACTTCGCATATCCAATTACTCCTTAACATCAACATACAGTGCCCATAGATATAGCCATTAAATGCAATATAAAAAGTTATGGTGCATCAAACTTCTCGCGAAGAAACTTTATAATTACCTATTGATCGTGTGCCATCTTTGAGAATAATTCTCAGTAAAATCACATATAAAAATGAAATAGAACTAAAGTTACAAAGTGATGCAACGTGAAATAATAACGTCACCAATTAAACTTTTTAAATTAAATTCATTGTCGCCTCCATGAAAATGTTTTTCCTGTACACATAGCCAATGAATTCCTCTCTGACTTTTCCTAATATTCATTAAAGCCACCATTAATTCAATTCCACCAGCTTCCATTCAAGGGTACGGTGTTAGAGCGGAAATGGGATTGGAAAAGTGGAAGAGGTATATACTGTATATACCAGTAGTTTGTGAGGAAGAGACAGTTAGTTAATGTTGTTATCAGGTTGGCAGTCGACTCACCAAAACTCTTTATATCTTTCCCGAACTCGCTCTCTCTCTCTCGCTTTATTGTTGACCCAGTTTCATTGGAGCCAGCTCCATTCAGCTTTTCGATCCCACCCAACCCCATTCTCCCTCTTTCGTACAATATACATATATCTATCATTTCTCTTGCGTCACGAATATCGAACCGTTGGCCTCAACTACGCAGGGTGCAGAATGTTCGCCCGCAATCACATTGCAGCTCACACACACATACACACAATCAGTCACGTATATAGATTAAGTTGCAACGGCTTTATTGCTTCATTGTACTATTCTGCACTCTCTTGACAATTTTATAAATAGAAGTCTGCATGTTCGATTAATCGCGCACATATTAATAAATGTCAATGACTAAATGATGAAATGCATTTATGTATAAAAAAAATTTATTAACAAATTTACTTTTTGTAAAATCATGAATTATCGAGAATTCCGCTTTGTTATTTCACGTTTCTATATTTAAATTGTAAACTCAAGTTATTTTTTTCGTTTATGCAATAACAATGATGCCAGTAAATATATTGAATGATTATTTATAAAGTAGAAATGTCTCGATTGATCGTATAAATAGAATTCAATTACTCGTTTCAATATATACGCTGTCAGTCTGCGACGTGTATATACTTCAGTAATTCTATTATTGACGTATGGTGACGAAAGCAATATTGGTTTATAGAGAGAATTTTATTTAATTTTATATGCTATTGAATGAGTTGCGGTAAGGAGGCGGAGACAAAATAAAATAGATCAATGACTGTATATTTTTTTCTATTCATGTCGCGCTATATGTTTGGCTATACCACTTCAAAGCCAATCTACAGGTGGGATCACGGAACCTATCTCTCTGCCTACCTCGAGTATATATATAAATCTATACAATCTATACCGATTACGGAATATTTATTCGAACAAAGAATAATCGTCTTTCGAATGAGATATTATGTCTTGAATTTCCCGTTTTTGATATTCATTTCAATTAAATCCATAACACATTTTTCATTACGCTTATTGTATGTTTGTTTTTGGTAATTTAGATGACAAGAATTGCAATTGAAGTATAGAGGACTCACCTTCGTTTGCTTTCAATTAGTGACCGTGGAGTGTTTTTAACAACGGGAATTTGTGATCCAGTTGCTAATGGTGGAAGAGTTGTTGATGATGTTGTACTAGAGCTTGATGGTGAATTAGATGCTGGCTTTTCTGAACGTTTACGACGATCCTCTGCAATATTGTAATGTCTGGAGTATGGTGGTGGCAACTCCCAGTTGTTTCTAGGTAAATTTTCATTGGCTTCATTTACCAATACTTTACCATATCTATATGAAAAACAAATAAACGAAAAAAAAAAAAACAATTAATTTAGAAGCACTATCGATTATTGTTGTCGCTTAATTCCGATGGGAATATAAACAAAAGAGTATATTAAATTCTGAAGGACTTACAAAAAATTCTTGTCGTAGGCCGAATTGTCGTCACGATCAAATGTAGGCGCGTTTGCTTGCTTTGGATGGTTGAATGTCTCGTCATCGACGAGTGCTGCTTTCACATCCTCCAGTCCTGATGTTCGTAGGGTTCCTGTTGAATCAATTTCAAAATAGACGTGAGTGAATTAATATGAAATGCAATTGGAATTGAGGTAATTATATTTAGCTCAAATGATAGTAACAGTTTTTCTACTTACGTTTTTCAGCTGCGGGTTGGAGAACATTTGACGCTGCGGCATTTTCCGTCCGGCGACTCTGCTGATTTCCAAACATCAAAATTTCCTGTGATCGCTTTACTGCAAAAAAAATTATTCAAATAATTATTCGATAATTTTTGTTTATCATGAATTATCGAATAATTAAAATTAGACATAATGATGAATTCGACTGCTTACCTTTGGGTTTCATCGCTTGATCCGCTTTGGTAACATCCTCTAGCATTCCAGTTGACAATGATGCCGCGACGGCAATGGCAATCGCCATAATAAAGAGCCGCGACCAATTGGCAATCATCTGACAATAGAGAAATACAAATGAAATCGCCTATAAATAGATTTGATTCGATGTACGAAATTAAAATAAAACGCACTCGACCAACATTGAACATATAAATATAATTATTCTAATTTAATGCATTTGGTGGTTGAGATGCAGTGAAAAATATGGTGAAATAAAGACGACTTGATAATTGATGTACATGATACTAGAAATCAAACACTTGTTGCCGGCGGACGAAGTTTAAACGACGTTTATTTACGAAACATGGTTCAAAGTTGGTTTGATACAGGCGCCAGCAAATAAAACAATGATGAATTCCATAACTGCGTGTTTTATACCCATCAGTTCAAAAATTATAATAATATTTAATAATACCAACTGGATATTAATGAAAGGGTATCGAAATTCTACTGCAAATTCAAAATGTCCTATTAAAAAATAAAGTGAATAAAGAAATAAATATTAGATCTGCTGCGAAAAGAAAAAAGGTAAGTGATAATAATACCATTCTATTATCCACTTACTTTGACGTAAATGAAGATAAATTGTATGTCGTCTCTATTTTTTTTTTTTTGTTTCACAGCTTTACGTTCTCCTTTATTTTAATTGAATCTGGTTGGTACGTGAGGTGACACTACCAAAGAGACGTTCGTTGGAAAGGACGATCCTTTCTCGTCTGCAGATGATGGAGAAGTGAGCCAACACCTCTCCAGTACTGAACTGCGTCCCGGGAAGCAAGAGGGTAAATGAGTGGCACAAGATGTTGGTGGGTGTACGGTCGATCAACCATCCCTACTCCAACTTGTATTCCTCTGTCATATCCCCACTGTTGGATTCCACAGATTACTCGCTGTATTGTAAATATACTTGCAGTATATTTACTTCCTTCTACCACAGCAGTAAATATAAAGAGAATAGGATAAGGATAGAAATACAATGAGAAAAAAAAATAGCCAAATGTATAATGTCAACTTCTGCGCAATTCCATTGCCATTCGTTTCTTTACAGTTTATTTTCTTTACTCCCAACGTGAATGAGTAGTTCTCCGGGAAAATAAGAATGATATAAAAACAAAGTCTTTTATATCGAAAACACAATGGGACTGCGCACCTGAGACATAAATTGTTTTTATAAGTCGTATTGCTGCGCATCATACTGTCTCTATAAACAAGAATATTTTTACATTCAGTGAGACTGAAAGAGGGAGATTTATCAGGAAGTAGTATAGATGTAAAGTAAAGATGATAAAAAGCTGTCATTTGACAAGTCTAGTCAAAAAGAAATTAATGAATGTCGGAAAAAAAGTGGATGTTTAAAAAAAATTATGAGATAAAAAGTGAGCATGCTGCCAAAACGATTAGCAGCATTCATTTTATGGCTACTTAAGTCAAGAATTGAGTATGCCCATAATGCTATAAAGATGACTATATATACATAATATCCATACAGTTCAGAAAGTAACACGTAGGCGTGGCGAATATATACAATATTGATTTTTATTATAAAGAAAAAATTAATTTACAATTCACTTTTGTTATTATATTCTCTTGCTCGTTTTTTCTTTCACCATCCAATTTTATTTTGAAAACTTTCAATATTTCACTTTTTCGTTGGAACTTTTCAATTGCAAATTTAAACATAGAACTTTTTCCAATTAAATTACCATCAGCAATATACACAAAGTAAAAATAAGTGAAAGATAATACTGCCCGCATATATTATTAAATATTATCTATTAGTACTATAAATAGCAAGGAAAGAAATTGCCATTGTTGTCAAGAGAGAAAATATTTTTCGAACAGATTTAATATTCTGTATGAAGAGATGGAACTTAATATCATGAGACATAAGAATACGATACCAAAGACACGACCTGACCTGACATCTTCCACATGTATTGCCGCCACCCTTTCACCCTTACACTCTCATCCTCGCGTCCATTTTGCCATGTTATTCTATCTACCTTCTCCTGATTTTCTCCACCACTCTTTTCACATTCACATCAACCCCTACAATGAACTAAACGCCCACGTGATTCGCACACATCGTATCCAACGCCCACGCTGTAACCACCCTGGTATACAATACGGCAACACACTAATACGTATGATATGGAAGTGTGGAAAAGGAAGACCTCACCTTCCCTCACAACCCCCAACATCCCAACCAATCTTTAACGTTATTTCCACAGCACACACGATCGTGTTCCTTTTTTTAGAACCATCCATCACATCTCATTTTTCTTCTTTCATTTATTCCTCCTGACGGAATTCTCTCGGGGCTATTTCCCTCTTGAGAATATGACTGACTATTCGTTTATCTTATGATAATTTCACGCTAAAGACTCTTTATCATATATTTTTCATACGTGTGATATATTCATATATATGACAATATAGTTTTGAAATACACACACACACACACACACACATATCAAATTATATATTTATAAAATAATTCATGATTTTTCCCTACTGCACATTTTGGATAAATTTTTGGTGAATTACACTGTAGACATGTAATCAATTAGATTCATGACATGAAAAATGGTGTTGAGAAAACGCAAAAGAATATTGGAAAAATGATTTTTGGACACGAAAGTCTATTTATATCAGCATTGTAAATACAAACATCAACATCATGATGTACCAGATATACCAATAAATTTTATTCTTTACGTATTCACATATCAGTGAGATAGAATCCCCGGATAAAAATAGTATTCTTAAATATCTACAGATATAGCAGGGAGAAATAAATATGCAAATGTATATTATATACATTCATGTAAGAGAAGGGTGCTGGAAAATCTCCTGCGTATTCCCTGCTTTTCAACATGAAGACCCGATATTCTATACGTGGGCGCGGGCTCTAAAACTCATATATATATATATATATATATTTATTTATTTATTTATGAAGAGGATTGGGAGATGAATTGGGAGCGCTACGGAAAAGTGATATAGAGGGGATGCCATTGACGTCAGCCGTAGATTCTTGGGGTAACTCTGGTGATTTTCGCTATACGCATTGCTCCATATCTACAGTTCGAGGACAATTATTGATGTACATACATGTATGTTATATTATATGGACATATTTATACATACGAAAGAGTAATGAATCGATCGCTATGGAAGACAATAAAGAATGAAAGATTGGATATAAGTATTCGACAAGCAAATGAAAAGTGAAGGAAGAAAAAAAAAATATGAAAAGCTTTGAGATGTTGGGATAATGGAAGTTTATGTGATATCACATGATCCTCTCTGTTCAATTTTCCTCGACAAAATATAATGACACCCAATGGTTTACTCTTTGTAATCTCAGTCATGCTGATCGACGTTATATACATATATATTTACACTCGCAATAGCTATCTTGTTACTCATATATATATATATATACTATGTTACATCGGGTCAGTTTATATATTAACGAACCGTCATCCTTTTTCATATAGTTGGAGAACGTATGCTATGGTGATTGAGATGATTTTACTGCATATAAAAAGGTCTTCCTGCTATTTCGCATTATCGCATGGGTGTTGAATTGAATTTTTTAACCGTTCATGAATTTTCATTTATCACGTCTACTCATTTTTATTCATAACGCAAAAAACGATTTATGTATATATATATATATGTATAAATGCTTTGCAGTCACCGGCCTATAAAGGAGCCAGATCGATGCACATACTTTGCGTTGCGTAGTAGAGACCGCCTGTTGATATAATACTGGATTCCATTCATGTAAAATGTTAGAGGAAAAGAAAATGCATATGCATCGATAACCAAACATTATAATATATTTTGCATGATATATCAAACATTATATTACAGTTGTATGAATAAATAAATATAAATATAAATATATATAGTGGTGAATTATTCATTTCTTTATATAAATAAAAATCTTATTGTGAATAGTTGAATTGAAAATTTTCAAGGTTCACAAAATACTTTTATTAATTATTAAAATAGTGAATTGATATATTCATGTTCGTACTCAGTGATATATCAATATATATATATATATATATATATAAGAGAATTATAGACAAGTATATAATGAAATTGTGAAAGAGTTTAGAAGTGTCACATTGTTTCATTCAAAAGACTCAATAATCAACATGGTCGTCCGCATTACCGACTGAGCAGAAATAAAATAGTTCAAACTTCAAAATAAAGCTTCTATTTGTTAAATTGATAGTACATACATTGCAGCACGAGATGAGTGCACGGACAATGCTCTATTGTCGACAATTGTGAAGGCATTTTGTTGTAATTCAAACGATTCAATTAATAAAATCGATTTCTCATTGGTAGATATAATAATTGAAAAATATTTTGAACAATGAGATGAGAAGTAATAGAATAGCTGCAATTGTGTGAAAGCATTGTATTTGATTGAAAATATATACAGCGAATGACAAAGGAATCAAATTATAACGGAATTACTTACGAGAGTATCGAACAAAGGACGTCAAAGAGCCGCGTGTGTGCTTAAGAGAATTATAAGAAAAATAAATATAATAATTTGAATATCAACAGCGAGAGAGAATAAATAATGGAGAAGGAGCAATCAGCAATAATTTGTCCTTTTGATAAACATCATATAATTCATAAATCACGAATTCAACGGCATTTACTGAGATGCTCACGGGTAAATATGAATTCATCCACGTGCTTATTGTGTTTCGCAATTTATATTGCCACAATATTTCTTCTACCTCTGTATACTGCTATAATTTCTAGAATTATCCACCAAATTATATGGCAACGTGTCCATATAATGCAACACATTTGATGTTTGAGTCCGAATTGGTTTCTCATCTTGAACAATGTTCTGACAGGAGATATATTGACTCAGAACGTTGTCGTAAGTTTCATGTAAATAATTAACAATGTATTGCATTTTATTTAATTATAATTATCATTATTCACAATTGTTTGGATGAAGAGTGCAAATAATCAGATGTATTCTAGAAATTGCCGTGAAGAATCATGGATCATTCAAACCCTGTCCACCAGCAAAGGCTGAATCGTGTATTGATATTTACAGTGATATCTGGGAAGATAGGGAAATACCTAGTAATGATTTTGTTAGCAATACATCAGTTGTCAGTGATAGTTCAATAGTTCCTCCACGGTATGAATTTTTTTATCGAAATAAATCACGACATGTATCACGTATTACTTTTTCATTCATTGGAATTACAATTTAATTGAGTTTTGTTGCTTTTCATTTAATATAATATAATTTCTCCTTTTTTTTTCTTCATTTGTATTGATAGAAATGAAAAAATTGACCGTCTCCCACGAGGATATTCCGAAGTAATGATGCGTGAACTAATTGAGGATTCAAAGGAAGAAGATGTGGAATCAGTTACCAGCAGTATGGGTCGTGGTAAATTTATGCATCTATTATCACATAAGCGTCCGAATTTGCCGAAATTTGGCAAAGGCAGAGGATATTTTATTGATAAATTGAAGAAAGTTGGTTCATCTGCAACATCCGACGTGGAAGATTTGGAATCCGTTACGTATAGCGTTGGTGGCGACGGTATAAATGATGAAATGTTCGTGAGGAATTCAGGGAAATTTCGTAGAGAATATGTTATGGAAAATGCTAATACACATGGACATATGTAATAATATAAGATGCCAACAACGTGAGAAAAAGAATTCAATTTTCTTTACAAAAACCTCGTCGGATATTTAACATTTTCATTTATATTTTTTTATGTTTATTACTTTTCATTTTTATACATGTTTTCGTCCATTTTGACGTATTAAAATAAAAAAAGGGCAAGTTCAATGTATTTTGTAAACATAAAATGCAAGAAATATTTATGACAAAAATGCACAGTACATTTATATCGTTTTGTAACCATTGCGTTTATTCAACATTAAAAATTAATCAGTTAAAAAAATTGTTACACAGTGTGTATTTAATTGAGTAATATATTTTAATTCTTAAAATAAGTTTATTGTTGCTGCCGATATTGGCAATCATGGCTTCAGTTTAATAGTACCTAAGTACATATCGACACCCCGATATGTGTCTCGATTTGTTCAGTGATACCTGAGGAAGACCAGCACT
Source organism: Galerucella tenella (assembly GCA_910591685.1). NCBI lineage: Eukaryota > Metazoa > Arthropoda > Insecta > Coleoptera > Chrysomelidae > Galerucella > Galerucella tenella. The sequence continues at coordinate 19,804 of CAJUYH010001460.1, read as the reverse complement.
GTCAATGAACAAAAAATCAAATCCAAAGAATAACAGACCCGAAAATCAAACTTTAAATAACCGAGTTGCAATCCTCGGGATTGTTGTAGTATTCCCTAGATGTTTATACAAATCCTGTGTCATCAGTTGCTCAATTGTAAAACATAACTTGTACTTGATAATACAACATGAATATATAAATAGACCTCAAAATATTTAAACCATTTGTAAAAACAAAAATGCAACGTGAAAAAATTTGTAAACCTGTCTATTCTCCAAAGTTATATTTTATTTCAATAAATTAAGATGAAGCACTTATATATGATACAAATGTAATTCAAAATCTCTTTCACTCATTGTCAGAAGCAGTATAGCTGAATCACAAATCATTTTGCTGTCGAACACTACAGAGCACGCTGTTATCAATTTTTAGTGTCGAAAAAAAAGAGAATGTAACAAACGCATGTCCTTCACATTAATTCACAAATGCAAAGTAACCAAATTGATTTCCATGGCTTGTTTTGATTAAGCTCTTTTTTTTATAATAAGTTTAAGTATATTGTTTCGCATGTCTTTTTCGTTTCATTGGCGCCTCTAAAATTACTTTGTATCGATCTAGCTAAATTTAGCTATAACGGATTTGTCAATTTTGGTGACTAGAAGCTGTTCCTCCACACCACTTCACATCTACTATACATATATTGTCAATCGATTTCGATACATTAATTAGAAAACAGGAAGAGAAAAAGTTTGTTCCAGAATATTTAAAAAATTTACAAAAACAAATCAACAAAAAATAATGAATAATTTACACATGCTCTTTCAAATAATTTTAATAGAGAACTTGCATCAATGTCACTTCAAAATAATATTGAAGTAATTCTATATTTGAATTAATATTGTTAGAATTTTTATACAGATTAATAATCACTATATCAGGCCTCTGCTCCTATCAATATAAAAAATCAGACATGACTTCACAGTGTAAGTAAGTACATGCACATATGTGTCGATACATTTTCATTTAAAAACATGTCAATTTATTTTTTTGAGTTGGTACTTGACCGACTAAATTACTCGTTGATTTTCGACCGAGAATCCAGAATTGTTATTCATTTATATATTTTTATTTTCTTCTTCAGCCCATGGAACTTCACCCCAGAAATAAAATATATTAATGTTTTTAATTGAAAAAGAAAGAATAATAAAAACGTAACCCAAGTAATGATTTTCCAACCTTTTTTCTCTACTGACCTCTTCTGATACACATTTATATTATCAAGATGATGGATGATAATGACAATTTTCAAACAATGGAAATACGATATAGTTTCGATGAGACCATTTTAAAATATGTAAAAAAGTTTTACGTAAAAGTGTTCAGTTATTCAGTAGTAGAGAAAACTACAAGAGGATAATAATATCCTAGAAATATATATTTGATAGCAATATATATATCGTTATTTGTTTGTGTTTGTTGTTCATTACCACAGGAATTAATATGTTTATATAACATTCATATATTTATATTCAGTTATACTGTCACAGATAATGTATTACAAATAAGGAAGTGGGTCCGCAAGTAGACAACTGAGAACATACAAAATACCGAGACACATATTCAGTCTCGCCGTTTGTTTTGGAACATTTTGTATATTATGTGAATTGCGAAATTGTTTTTCAATATTAAATGCTTTCGGTAGTGTGACAACTGGTAATAAAAACCATATTGAATATCTTAATGCAAGAACAACGAGTGTTATATACGGTGTGAAAAGTAAAAATGCATATAAAATATGTGATGCCGTATGACCAATAAGTATAGCAAGTGTAACAATTCCAGCGCGCTTATCATTTTCTAAATCACGTGTATTATTACTGTGTAATATAGCCTCGGTATTAAATGCGAGCGGTATCGCATAGTAAATCGTACCCCATTTTACAAAACCCGTTTGCGCCATGAATGCAAATAAAACTGATACAGGACCGAATATTACAAGTATCAACACATCACCCAATGCAATATATTTAAGTCCAATACCACCAGTATAAAGAAATGATGACGATAAACCACCAAAAAATACTAATGAAAAATGCTCCAATTTTACTGGCGAAATATACGCTAAAAGTGCAAATCCTGCAGATCCAGCGATGTATAATATTGGTCCTAATAATGCTACCTCATCTTTAGTAAGTAATTGATCGACTAATATTCTATCATCACTTTTTCCACGACTATCTACTCCCTTTACATAATCATAATATGTATTAATAACATTTCCAGCACCATGAACCGAAATAACTGTATATAATGTAAAAACAAATGTTATTAAACTGAAATTATCCCAACCAGTTAAGCGATAGGCTAATGCTGAACCTAGTAACGTTGGCATTAATGATGCACTTAAAGACCATGGTCGAAGAGCCAGAAAGTACGATGATAGTTTCATAAAAGGTGAATCGAGAGTTGACGATGATGTAAAAGCACCATTTGTGCTTGTGGTCGTGGTTGTGGCCGTTGTTGTTGTACCTTTGTCTTCTTTAGGACTTTGTATTCCATTTGACATCATGTTTTTCTTTTCTGTTATTCCGCTAAAATTGATAAATATATCAATTAAAATGTAGACAATACGTACAACAATATACAGTTATTTAAAGCGATAATAATTGACGTTATATTTTATATTATACTTTATAATTATTTGAGATAATACTGTATTTGTAGGCATATTTTAGATTCTCATTGTAGTTAATTGTAAGGAATCGTGTAAATTCACTTATATCACTGCAATAATTAAGATTTGATAGACAATCTAAATTATATTTGCGAAAAAATTATTTTTCAGCTTCATCCCCAATGAATAACATGATATAGTATTATTTATTAACAATTAACATATCAACATATTTACCTTTTGACTTTTTGTGTTGAATGCTAAAAGTTAGGTTAAGACCGTTTCCATACTTCTATGATAACCATTTCACTATTATTGCACATGGGCACTAGTGTGTTATACTTGTAAACAATTCCGGTGATTGTTCAACAAGATAAAATTTTCTGATCTTTTATTTGAGTCTATCTATTCTGGTGCACTTGAATAATATGTTGATGACGTGTTTTTAATTGTTGGCACGTAGCGCTATCTTTGGTGTCTGTAGAGGTTGGCTGGTATGTTCTACTGTTCTTTCGCGCAAATCTCGTGTGTACGTGCATTTGATATGAAATTGGCATCAACGGCGGGAACTTTGAATTTGTAGTTCAACACTAAACCGTATCAAAGCCAATCAAATGACCAATTTGAAAGATATTCCGTTAGATATATGTGAAGAGGATACGATTAGTGTTCACATTAGAGGATAAATCATATTCTCAAATAGCAAACTACAAAATTTATTATAAAAGTATTGCTAATACATTGTTGTCGTCACACAATCAATAATAAGCGAAAGAAAAAACAAAGTAAAATTAATGTTTAGTTATAATTCCAAAACTAAAGTAACTCAAATGTGTGTCACATGTTAAACATTATTTTCAAATTTACATTTGATGTATTTGACATAAAGAAAAAATAATAAACTGTTCCAAGTTCCCTTTCAATGTTTGCAAAATAAGAAAACTTGATTAGAATTCACTCTGAATGCTTTGACCGCATGTTATAACCAAAAACAAAAGAATAATGTAGATGGAACTATATTTAAATCCGATGAATTTCATTCTCCTTATGACGATGCTCATGAGAATTAATGTGTGTTCGTAATTTCAAAATTCCAAATACCGTTTCATTGCATAAATTGCAATTGATCGATTGAACAGTACTCTCACGGAAGCTCTGCCCTGCCATTTTTCTCAAATCATTCAAATGTTCAATCATATTTTCTCGTGATTCATCTCTTTCATCCAAATCCAAAGCGCGATGAAGTTTGAAAATATTTGGCTTCTTTTGCGCAATCGCACAAGGCACAAGAAACAATTCTGGATCATATCGGCACCATTGTGTGCGTAGCAAATCTGTTTCACGCTGTATTGGTTCACGTTCCCTATCAATAATCCTGAATAATATATCCATCACTTTATTTTGACATATTGTGATGTCTTCACTTGCATCCGATTCCTCCGACGTGATGAAAATACCTGAACTCATCCAGTATCGCAATCGATTGATATTCTGCAAATCATCAATTGTGAATTCAACATCAAAATCTATTGGCATATCATGCTCATGAAATAGACTGCGTTGCGTCTCTTTGTCGTATCCTAAACCGCATAATGCACCGGTATATCGTGTTTTGTATGCATTACGTCGTAATTCTATTTGTGGTGCAAATATTAAGCACAAAAGCGCTGGTAAGCCTGGAATATTTGGCATCAAATCAGTATTTCGTAGAATTAAATTACCAGTTGAAGCGCTTTGTCCCACCAATCCTGAGACCAGAAGTCTCTCTTGTGGATTGACCAATGTTCCGTCCAGCAACACTGAGTTAACAGACTCATTAGCGATTCTAATTTTTTTACCCAACGCTGCAGTTGTAAGACTGTATAATTCTACCTCTAATGGAGAAAATGGACCTCTTAATGCCACATTAATGTTACATTCCTCCAATTCCGGTGGAGTTACGTATGAATCCAATAAATAGAATTGATTGTACTGCATCTCCTCATGCTTTGATTTTTCTGCTGGTGAACATTTTGACGCTTGTTGTCGTATATCATGATTATACTTTGAAAGATAATTCTCTTCACAAAATTCCGCTAAACCGGCTCCTATTAAATATTCATTTATATTAATTTTTTTTTGTGTATGATCGATAACAGTCAAAGTTACCGACACCACACTGTTAACAACTGAATAAACATCGCCAAATAATTTTTCATTATCTTTAATGAGTGTCATGAATATGTTCTTCGCTTCTTTTGACCATTCGCCATTTAATGCATTGCGAATCGATGGTTTTATACTGGTCAACTTACATTCAAATGCCAATGGTGGAATTTTACTAATTGGGTGATCATTGGGTAAACGTCGTAAATCATTCACGTAAGAGCGTCGAACATTACCGTAATCCACAAAGAAAAGTTGAGCCATTATATTATTTTTATTTTCCATGATTATTCCTTGAACAAGTGCGCGACGAAATTGCGTTTGGTTGTTTACTTCGTAAGGTGCAAGTAATAACGTACCGATTGTTGGTGGTGAATCAAAAATTTCTGTACCAGTATCGATCCCTGTTTCAATGCAGTTTGTAATTTGGGCCAAATTAGTGGCGGTTTCTGCATTAATAATTGATACCCAAAAGTGGCCTGGATCAAGAATACGTCGAATGGCCAATTGGATACATGTGACATCAATTCCAGGCAGGACTGGACGTATTTCATTTAATGGCGATTCTTTTGGTGATGAATTAATATTGGTAAAATGAAGAATCGGTGATGTTTTCTCGATGTGAAGTTCATCAGCACGATTATTTGATTGCTCCGGTGACATTATGGGAATGGTGATTTTTCGACCAATTTGTCGTAGTTTTAATGCATGATACACAGCATTCGGGATTTCACCTCGCATCTCATTTCCCTCTTGAGACTCTTCAATCTCTGCTTTCCTAAATTGAACATAAACACGCGACGAATTATCAAATTTCACTTTAATTTTCTCAGCACCTGAGCCCACACAATTTTTAAATTCATGTTGAAATCGTTGCGCGTATAGCATTGCTGGCTGCTCCGACGGCCATCCTTGAAGATAAACTGTGTTTAGCGGATCAAGTCCACCTAATAATTTGAAATTTATTCTTTCATCGGCACTTGATTTAGTCATGAAATATTGCGGATAAAATGCACCAGCAAAAACAATTTTTATAACGAAATCCTGTTCACCTTCTACCCATTGGACTTTCTTCATTCCTACAGTCTCTTTAATTCCAAGTTTCGCCAATCTCTTAGTTATTTCTTGTATTAAAACATCAACTTCACGTAAAATTCTTATTTGCAAACAATTCCTTTGTGCCCATTGTATTTCATCACGACTAGTTTTAATACGTCCATTTGCTTTTTCACGCATCCAAGTATGGTAAGCGCATAAGAATGCTGCACAATCACTCGATGTATTTCTTGCCCACAAAAGTTTATGTTTGTACGACTCAAATTTTTGTCGGAATTGCGTACTAAACATATTTTTCACCGACATACTCGCACCAATTATTATTGATTCACGAAGTACACTAAAAACATGGCCAAGTACAATCATCTTAGAGATGTGAATGTCGACAGGTAATTGGGCCATCACACGACCGAGATCTGTTAACTCGCCATCAAAATGCTCACCATCAATGGCCAGCAAGCCACCAGCTTCTAGCAACAGCAATATGGTACGTTCCATATTACTTAAATCCGGTGGATCCAATGCTAAGGCAAGTAACGCCTGTGGTTTATCCAAATCTAACAGTTTTGCACGAAGAATTACATGTTCCAATGGTGATTTCAGTATTTCCGGTGGATTTTCATCCGGTAAAACATCATAAAAGCGCTTGGGTATCAATCGATAAACTCTGCCGTCCATCACACGTCCCGTACGACCAGCGCGTTGTCTACAATTAGCTTTGCTGGCCCAAGCCAACTCTAGACAATGAAAATTTGTAGCTGGATCTGTTGTCAATTGTTTTGTTAAACAAAAATCAATTACGTATTTGATATCGGGAACTGTAATACTGCTCTCGGCAATGTTTGTTGACAGAATAATACGTCGGTATCCATCTCGAGGTGAATTAAATATTCGATGCTGTTCTTCATTTGTAATTGACGAATGAAGTATAACAATATCCCATTTCCATTGTTCTAAATTCGTTGTCATTGCATCGTATAACACTTCGATTTCGTGAAGGCCAGGTAAAAATACGAGAACTGCCGGTCGCATCACATTGCTCTCATCACTTCCATCATTTTGCTTATCAATTTGATCCAGTACGACCATTAATCGCACACATAGTTCAATCATCTGCGTAGATATACCAGGCTCCTTACATGAAACGTGTGGCATTTCATGTCGATGTAATGAATTTAATTCACACAAATAAAAGTCTTTTACATCGAAATAATTGCTCTTTGTTATGTCAATTACCGGTGCGGGTGTCAAATTTTCTCCTATATATGATGAAAAGTATTTGGAAAATTTTTCAACGTTAAATGTAGCAGACATGAGAATAACTTTTACTGTACGTGAATTGGAACGTAAGAATTTCCGTACGATCAACATTAAAAAGTCCATGTCCTGATCGCGTTCGTGCACTTCATCGATTATTACATGGGTGAATTCATTCATATGTTTTGCCGTAATTAATCGTTGAAGGAGTACACCAGTGGTGCAATATACCAATCTGGTATCTTGACTTACGTATCGTTCCAATCCTACTTGATATCCCACCAGACTTCCAACTGGCCATTGTCGTTCACTACATACACGATTGGCAATACTAATTGCAGCTATGCGACGTGGTTGTGAAACTACAAAAGTGAGAGAAACAAATGATTAATTTGAATAACGATTTGCTATCATCTATCATTCAACTTGAATAATATAATATAAAGTACTAATTTTTTACCAATAATGTTGCATGGCAATTTTTTCTCAAAGCAATTGTTTAGAATAAATTGTGGAACTTGCGTGGTTTTGCCACAACCAGTTGGACCTTGAATAATTGTTACGGGTTCTGTTTCGATACATGAAACAATTCTTTCTCTCACTGTTTTGATTGTTAAATTTGCTTTTGGATGATAAGCAAAATTGTAAGTTCGATAAATTCTTGTTAATTCTTCAGCAGTCGCTTCATCCACATGTGTTGCAGCCGTTGCAACCGACACATCGTCATAATCATTTCCTGTCGTATGTCGATGAAGTTGAGCATACTGAAATCGTTCAATTAATAAAAGTTTATAATAAAAATACTTTTTCGTAACAGTCCAACATAACATACATACTTCGAACAGTTCTTTCTCTTCTTTTTTTATATATTCGTCAGCATAATCAGTTCCACTAGCAATAGTGTTGATTGATTGTACGCTGATACTGTTCGACTTGTTTGCTAATAATGCCATAGTCCTCTCCTTTCTAGCACCCACATACAAAGGTATCTTCTCAATCTTTTTGTTCCGATCAAAAAACGCCAAAGGATCCATTGTTACAAAATGAATTCAACTCTAAATTCAATGACAAAAGACAAATAGTGAAATAATAAGTGATTAAAATAAAAGCAGAATAAATAAATATAATGAAAAAAAATGAAAATGTGAGTTGGATTTCAAGTAAACTAAAAACAAACCATCGCTCTTCAATCTCAGGAACAAAGGAACTTACGATATATAGATGTGTACATATTTGTATATGCATTTAAAAGGTATTTTGCTTAACAAAAGAAAAAAAAATACATTTTACAATTACCTTGTTCATAGAGCTTCTTTTGTTACTTCAATGTCTGAATAAGACCGGGTAGTTTGCTAATTTTCACTTCTAACACTTGTCCGTACTATTTCATTCAATGAAACGAAAGTGTAACTACACTAAATGTGATATTGTACAAACAAACCGCATGGGTGCAAGTCGGTTCAAAACACAATCACGTTATTTAGCTTTGAGTATTTGAACACGGAAATGCGAGGATGTCTTTGTTCCTAGTAAAGTAATAAAACTTCGACGCAGACAATGAAATTGTGTATGAGAAAAAAAAAATTCAAAATTTGGCACGTGACCCGCCAAGTTTAACGAATATAATTTTATGTACCTGACTCGAGCGCCATCTGTTCAATCAAGCTAATTGATCATTTTTATGTTTTGAATCCTACGAATGTGTCTACATAAACTGTAAATAAAGAATGAGATTAATTAATAAACAAAATTAATGGTAAAATAATCTTATATTAATTGCAGGCTTACGACACCGGAATAATTATATGTAAAAATTATTACAATATGGCAGAATTAAAACCAGCACTCGTATTACATGAATCCAAATTTATAGTTATAGATGAAGGTAACCTGCATTATTTTGTTTGTTTATTATTATTTACAAATGTATTACTTATTTGGGAAGATCTAGACAGTAATTGACAATATATTTTTCAAATTTTTTAATTTAAATATTATTCTAGATTCAAAAGCGACGTATGCTGATCACTTTGTAGCAGGTTATGTGCAAATGTTTAAAGGTAGAGGATCTAACAATAATCATCAAATACATTTGCTGTTATTCATTGGACCTGATTGTTTTTCCAATTATTTATCGGCAATGATTGGGAAAGATAACCTTATAGTACACGATTATTTCACACCGGATATCTATGATTTATCAAAAAATCACGAAATAAATTTAGATTCTATTCTAACTGACGGCACCATTGGAAATGAATCCATTGTAATAGTTAATTGTTTGAGTTCGCTAATATTGACAGTAGGTTTAGCTAAAGCTGCGAAATTTGTAGAGAAATTAGCTTCGCGTGTTGCACAATTGCTTTGTATATTTAACAGGGATATTTGTATTGAAACATTTCCAAGTATCGAAACACTTGGAACAACATACATACAATTAAATAGATGCAAGACAACAGCTATGAATAATGTTATTGCGTATGAAGTTGCTATGACACATCGTAAAAAAGGTGGTGGTATTTGGAAAAAGACTTTATTAGCAATTCAAGATGTTGGAACGTATGAAATAAAATTTGAAAAATTACCAATAATTATGCCCAAACTAAATATATCCAATACTGAATCAACGATAAAACCTCAAGCGACATTTAGAATAGAAATGAATGCTAGAGAATTGGAGCAAAGAAATAATACGCCGCTGCCTTATACATTAAATTCAAATACACCAAATAAATCCAAAATTCTGTATGTACCGGACGATGTAGACGATTTTGATGAGGAAGATCCTGACGATGATTTACCATTTTAATTTGTAGTTAAAACAGGTTTTCACAAATAATTCGAAACAATTTTCACTGTCGTGTATTTATTTTTATTCTTTGGCAAGGACACCTCTGAAGCTTCGTTGTTCAATCAAAATTGATTTATAATTGTTAAATATCTGTACAAATAAACTTAATACATTTATGTATCACGTTTTACCAAAATATTTTTGCACTCTCATTGTCATTGTCCGTATTAATCACACCATTATGTACTCCTCGACTGTAATTCACGAACAGGAAAAAAAGATTGGGTAAACATCGACAACTCTGAGAACGTAAATATTTCCCATTAACATACATATGTTGTGCAATCAATAGACCAAATGGTTCGTAATGGAAAAAAAAACTTGTCGATACCCCTCAAATACACCTTGTGTGTGGTGTTAAAATTATTCATATGTATGTACTATATTGAACGTATATCGAAAGTCATTTCGATCCAGTTTACCTGTTTACGAATTACTGCCGATGAGTGTACACTAATTAATTGTATACATAAAATTTTTATATGAAATTATAATCAACGAATTCACTTCAATCATAAATGATATGGAATCAATGAAAATTGGATACATATATATATATATATATGTATATGTATTTAATACGATTATCTGGCGATGAAATCGTGAAACGACTCCCACAAAATTCTACAAATAGCGAAAAATACTTATCAAGTGGCATTAATCACATTGACAAAAACTAAGTCTTCTATTATGTACCACTTTTATTACTTATCTAATATGAAACGAATGAAATAAAATTTTTATTTCATCAGACATTATAAATATCGGATCTCAATTTTTATGAAAAATGCGTTTATACAATTAAAGATGTGTATGTAACAGTAAATATCTGTTAATTGTGGAAAAATAGTTCAATTATCTGTCCTGCAGATGTGAAACTGAGGATATATCATAGTATAACTATACAGTGGCAGCAAAAAAATCCTCTATTTTTAATTATTAAAGAAATGGAAACCTATTCAAGGATAAAATAAAATCCCAAAAGTATTTATAATATGAAGCACAACCTTATTTAATGTCACAGTAACTTAATTGTATACGAAATCCTTTGTCAAACCTATGTCAGTCCTTGAGATTGTCGATCAAAATTTATATATCAACCGACTATCAAGCAAAAAAAAATCACTCGCGCAATTCAATCTAAGGTTCACCTACATGAAATTGAATGATCACTAAAGAAATGTTATACGAATTTATCCGCGAAAAGTGTATAAAATATCTTTATCTTGAAAATGGTGAGTACCATTAACATGATGTAAAACTCTACATTCAATAAGACAACGTCCATATTTTACAGCTTCATCACGATTACGTGCCACTTGTGCTTCCAATAACCAATCAACAAGATCACAACCAGTGAAAACTCCTTCATATACTTTCAACAACCGCCTACGACACATTGCAATTCTATCACGGCATTGATGCAAATGACATAGTCGAAATTGTTCTGCAATTAATTTAGCTTCAGGACTTAATGAATCCTCATCGGGTAATTGTAATTTTTGACGTTCACGCCATTCTCGCGTAAGTTTCTTTATCCAATATCCCAAACGTCCAAGACTTGGGTCCAACCCAAATATAATGAAAGCTATCAATGACTGCCCAGAATTGAATGCAACATCGAGAAACGCCAATTCAGCATAAACACCAGTTAATTCTTCCATTACAATTGTACCCACAGACAATATCAATCCAATAAACATTGAGCATAAAAGAAAAATTAAGAAAACTAGATGACGAAGTAATTGCGGATCATCCATTGCATTTCTTACACTCTCCATTTCACAATTCAATTCTTCTTCCTCAATTATATCAGTTGTGGCGCATAAACCTCGTTGAAAACCGCATCCAGAATCCAATGCACAATTACCCGATGTTAATGTTCCAGGCGAAACTAAATCCTCCACATCCACGATATTTCTATTTTCAATCGTTGTCGTTTCTGCATTCTCCGTATTCGATATTAAACTCGCATATACTTCAGCATTATGACGCCGTTGATATCTCTGTTGCAGTATTAAACATCCTACAGTGACTATAAAACAAAAAAGCAATATAAATATTGATATTGCAGCTTGAACTCGGCCAAGTTGAAAGTTGGGATTTCTTAAATCAATGTTGGCAGGATTTTGCGGTGTTACTGTGAGGCACATCAATGTGACAATTGATAATGCAACTGCAAAACCACCAGGAAGAATCCATTTTTGTAAACTTTCCACAAATGCACGTGACTGAGAAGTAAGAAATAATAATGTTCCAGCCAATGCCGCAGTCCATAGTCGACTTGAATAAATTCCAACAGTAATCATGATAAATTGAATATACCAGAACACTGTTCCCACGTCTTTTGCATCAATTTTTGTCCATATAATAACACCAATGCTGACAGCAATTTGTGCAATAATTATGTACAATGTGCAACGATGAGTTGACCGTTTATATTTTTTTCCTTCAAACACGATAAAACATATCAGCAACCATACACATGCGGCCAATGAACCAACGCTAATATCCATTGAAAATGTGTTCAATTGTCGGGCATACTTTGATGGCGAAACTCCCTCATTGATTGCAGTAATTAATTTAGCTGACACGAACATCAATGGTGCTGAGAGAAATGTGCATGCAACAACTGCCGATGCAATTAAATCAATGTCAACATTGTATCGTAAACTGAAAATAAATAGTCCTGGAGCGGTTGGAATTGTACCATAGAGAAATCCATATGTGCTCAAATCTGTCGTATCTGTTTCATTCATTCCCGCTTTTAAAAGTGTTACACATTCTCTAATTATAAGTGGCAATGCCAATAATTTTACAGATATTAATATTCCTGGTATGACTAATGCTGCACCCTTTAATGTATGAATTTTTCCCACCATCATCAATCCAAGTAGAAATAATGCACTTGCTGAAAATGCATTTCCAAAAACTTCAAGAATTACAGAGAGAATTATTGGAATTTGATGGCTGAATACAAAATTTCCAACAATTCCCAAAACTGTCATAAATAAAATTGGATTGAAGGCAATGCCTTTTACAACAGAACCAACTAATTTCCATCCTGATTGTTCTTCGCCTGTACGTCGTTTTCCAATTTCAAGTAGAACAAAACCAATTGGATTAAGAATTGCCAATGATATCGGCGCCATGAGATAAAGATACGCCGCATATTCTGGATGGGTGTTACCATATAATGCATTGACTACGTAATAAAGAAAAATAATTATAAATGTATATTGATTACAAAACATTATTCAAATACATCTGTGTCAATGATAATCCGAATATTATAAATTATAACTCACTCATTGGATAGCCAATTGCGAAGTCATTGCTTTGTGTTGCAAAAATTGAGAACAATGCAGCACGTGCAGGGTTTGTTGGTTTGGTCACTATCATTGAGACACCGAGTACGACAAAAAATACACATCCTTTAGCAAGTAAAACTGCCAACAGAAATTTCCAATTCACCAGTGAAAAATCGAGCTTTGCCTGAGATAAGAATATCAACGATGGTAGGGCAAAGGTTCCCACGAATGTGTTTATGCCATTAGCTTCGGTTCTTGAAATTATCTCGAGTCTTCCAGCGATATATCTGAATCATATGTACAATTATTTATGTATTAGTTAGTCATCATTTATGATTCATTCTACATATGTTTGACTTTTGGAATAAATCCACTATTATTTGTTTATTATTGAGAAAAATAAAACAAAGAAGATGTTTGAATAGTAAAATGGTTGTATCTAAAAAAAAAAGTGTAAAGCACATATTGCAACAAATTATTCAGCTGTTTGTACTTACCCGCACAATATTATAGCAAAGCATTGTATCAAAGCAAGATACAAATTGTCTGTTGGTGTGTCGGTTAATGTGGATTCCATAATTGACACTTATTTTTCACCGATAACAATTGATAATATACCTATAATCAGTTTTGTTATTATTGAAACAACCAAAAATATATATGTCGACAATAATTAATTTTGCATTCTTTCTCCAATATAATTACTTCGTTTAGCATCAAATTAATCAATCCCCATTATTGATATAAATAATATAATTTATTATGCTGAAATTGATGAAATAATTGGCAATTATCACCATATGTCATTATAGCAGATGTTTTACTTTCAAGTGCGAAAAATTTTCATGTTCCTGTGGCAATCTCGGAATAGCTCTACTTTATTTAACCGATATCATGTCAAATGACCTGAATGAAATAACGTTACAAAATCGATATGCCCAACTGGTGAGAATGATAGAGTCACGTATCACTCATCACATGAGATACACAAGATGATATACAATTTTCTGGTATGAATTATAATTGGAGATATGTAACTGGTGCGACATGATTTCATGTCACTCTCAGATGGCACAGCAGACTGACAGGACACATGACATTGCAACGAATTGAACTAATGTATATTTTTTTTTTTTGCATATATGTATATAGGTATATAATACACACGTGCCTGCATATATGATTATGTTATTCTCAGTTATGTGTTTACGTACATATATACAGGATTAGTTTCTAGTGTTTCCATCTAGTCGAGGTGCGTCGCGGATCACAAAGCCAGATATTTTTTATAAATATATATCGAGCGAATGAACAGCTTCCTTTAATGTAGACTGGACTTAAAACTAATACAGTGTTTTTTTCTTTCACTATCAGCTAACCGATATCATCAGTTATACCGATTCTACCAATGTCATGCAAGGGAAATATGTATAAAACTCCGCTATATGAAAATGATGCTTGCTTTTTTTCTCGTATCTACTTATATAGCGCGACGCTGACGCGCAATTTTAAAAACATACTCACATATTCTTTTTGCTTTGCTAAGTGCATCTGTACTGATAAAATATGTATGTATCATATTATGTCATTGCAGCACAATGAATATCATCACTATATATATAATTAGCAGGAAAGTAATACACATGGGATTAATATAATAAGTAATCACATTTGAAAATATACTGAATGAATTTACCTTCATTTTCAGAACAACATTATACGACAATGCATGGTTGAATATTAGACATGAATCATCAAAAATATTTTTTTTCCTAGAAATAAAAGACTGATACATAAGTTCCATCTTGTTGGAGTTTAACGGTATGATGAATAAATATTTGGTTCTGTCTTGAACATATATACAAAGATTATATTTTATATTATGGGATTTTACCATTTTATTGCAGGATTAACGTTTGGGGTAGAGTATCGTTCAGTATTATTGGGCTGTATATCCCTTGAGTACATATATTCTTTTATCTGTACATAATAATCATTTAAGTATTCAGGTATATTTATCCAGTTACTCAAGATAGTTCAGCCACGACATGAAAATATGGTCAAGCTACATATATATAGGCTTTCAATCATATTGCACAGGTAACCAGACGATATAAAAATTATTTTCTATTATTATCACGCTTATTCCATTCAATATTTTTCTAATAATCCGCATATTAATCATTATCAGTACCATCACTGAACAAAAGTTCAGGTCAAAAATTTAGAGAAAAAGGGACTATTTCCTTACAACCGAGTTGCCTGTGATAAATCGCGTGATGTGATTGGTAGAGGTGGTTTGCTGATGGAGAAATCACCAAATAGATGGCATGACAATTGAAGATTCGCCCAAAGGTTATACATACACGCTTTTAAAGTTTCAAACCCAATAACATTTGTCGGCGTGCTTTTGCAGTGTATTGCTCATGAAGAGATTATTCTTTGTCTATAAAATATAAAATTTCTCGTTTTACCATTCGTTAAGTTTTATATATTCGATGAAAAGTGCTAATGGCTGAATTTCTTGATTCCGAAGCGGTTTTGAGCGAAGTAAGTGTTTCAATATACAATTGTTGTAAACAAGTAAACAAGTACATTGCAATGACCACCAGTTGCATCGTCGTTCTGTATATTTTATCGAGTATTAATTAAGTTCCTTACATTACATCTCAGGGTGAAGAGGAGTTGGATCAATCTAGGAAAAAGAGAACGATAAAAGTGATGGAGGACATCGAAGAGGAGGAAGATGGTAAGTACACATTTTACATTTTATCATGAAATATTCTACGCCGCAATTTTTCAGCATGGCAATTCACATGTTCGCGTGTTTGTTTCAATATTTTTATAATTACAATATTGCAATGTGATTTATTTATAGATGATGAAGATATAGATGATGAGAATGTGCTCCGGGAGGAGCTCAAAGATCTGATAGATGATGCTCCTATTGAAGAGAGTGAAGATGAAAATAGTACTTCTGACAAATCAAAAAGACGAAGAAAGAGCAACGATGAGTATTATGATGATAGACTTGAAGACGATGATTATGATCTCATTGAGGAGAATCTTGGTATTACAGTTGAAAGGGTAAATAATAATTAATCCATTACACTTTTAATACAAAAATAGTATTGATAGATAATAATTTAAATTTTATTTTCATTTATAGAGACGATATAAAAGGCTTAAACGAATACAACATAATGAATCAGATGAAGAAGAAGAGGAAGAAATTAGCAATGAACGAGAAACGATCGCGAATGAATTGTTCGAAAGCGGCTCCGGCGATGTATGTAATTTTTCTTATTAATAATATTTATGTAGTAAAATGCGAAAAATATCACGATGACGCCATTAAAAATCCATAGATTTGATTTTTTTTAATAGACAGTTGTTGATTGACAATGTTTATTTCATTTAGGAGGAAGAAGGACGAAGTGAAATGGCTCAAAGACAACAGCCTGAGACGTTAGGTGAAGAAAGCAGTGAAGGGGACTCGTCTGACGCTGATGATTTCATTGTGGACGATGAGGGGAGGCCGATCAGCGAAAAACGGCGAAAAAAAAAACCAATATATTCGAATCCGGCGCTTCAACAGGCACAAGACATATTTGGTATTGATTTTGACTACTGCGAATTTGACAAGTATGGTGAAGAAGAAGAGGAAGATATAGAGGACAATGACGAGGATGAAAGCCCACGCAATCGTAGAAAATCACAAGCAGCAAAACGTACGAAAAAAACTATCTTTGAAATTTATGAGCCAAGTGAACTTAAGCGTGGACACTTCACCGATATAGACAATGAAATTCGTAATGCCGATATTCCTGAACGAATGCAACTTCGTTCAATACCAATTACACCAGTGCCTGAAGGCTCCGATGAATTGGATTTAGAGTCTGAATGGATTTTTCAACAGGCGTTCAATCGTCCAACAATTTCCGTTCAAAATGCTCATTTAAATCCTGATCAAGAATTGGCACAAAAAGGACCACAAATAATTTCAAAAATAAAAAAAGTCCTGGAATTTATGCGCAACCTCAATTTGGAAGTTCCATTTATTTCATTTTACCGAAAGGAATATATTACACCTGAATTAAATATGAATGATTTGTGGAAAATATATAAATTCGATGTGAAATGGTGTGAATTACGTCAACGAAAGGAAAATCTTCTTCTATTATTTGAAAATATGAGAAACTTTCAAATGGATGAAATAATGAAAAATCCTGATGCACCACTACCCGATAGTTTGCGCGTTATTAACGAGGAGGACATTGATCGTTTGAAAAGTGTACAGACTAATGAAGAACTCAATGACGTTCATCATCACTTTATGCTGTATTACAGCCATGACATTCCAGCGATGCAGGAAGCAATGAGGATACATGAGCGTCAAAAAAAGCGTTTGGAGAAAATGCAAAAGCGCCAAAAGCAATTGCTTGAAGCGGAAGAAAATGGCGAAGATCCACCATCAGAAACTGAAATTGAAGTAGAGGAAATGGATGAGACTGAAGTTACATTGAAGCAAGCAGTGAGAACTGGACCTTATGCAATTTGTAGAAAGGCAGGACTGAATTCTTTTGCAAAGAAATTTGGTCTAACTCCAGAGCAATTTGCCGAAAATTTGCGCGACAATTATCAACGCCATGAAGTTGATCAAGAGTCAGTAGAGCTCAGTGTTGTCTTGCAAGATTATATCGGACCAACTTTTGAATCATCTGATGAAATATTGAAAGCCGTGCAATTAATGGTGGCAATTCAACTTGCTCGTGATCCATTAGTGAGAAAAAGCGTAAGAGAGATGTACATGGAGCGAGCAAAATTAACGGTGAAACCAACAAAAAAAGGAATCAAAGACATTGATGAGAATCATCCGATTTATACCATGAAATATTTGAAAGATAAATCTGTTAGTGAATTAACTGACGATCAATATTTGAAATTATCAATAGCTGAAAAGGATAAACTCATCAATATTAGTTTTAGCGATACCATTGATGGTCATAATAGTGATGATTATATTGATGAAGTGAAGCAGCTTTATATAAGAGATGAATTTAGTAAAAATGTGCAAGATTGGAATAATTTGAGAATGGGAAGTGTGGAAATAGCGTTGACACGAATGATTATTCCGGATTTAAAAAAAGAATTGGAAGCACATCTTATTGCGGAGTCAAAGGAACATGTAATGCGTATGTGTTGTAAAACAATGTTTAATTGGATAAAAATAGCACCGTATTCGTGCGATTTGACAGAACCAGAGGATGAAGAATGGGACACAAGTGAGGGGATTCGTGTAATGGCTATTTCATACGTACCTGATTACACACAGGCAGCTTTCGCTTGCATTGTTGCACCAAATGGGTTGTGCACAGGTTATTTAAAATTACCTCATTTGCTTAAAAAAAAGAATGGCTTCAGGGAAGATGAAAAAGTATTGAAAGAAGCAGATTTATTGGCAATACGTAACTTTATTTCAACAAAAAAACCACATGTTGTAGTAATTGGCGGTGAATCAAGAGAAGCACTGATGATATCGAGCGATATAAAAGAATGTCTCATGACACTCAATGGTGAAGAACAATTTCCTATGATACAAGTTGAGATATTGGATAATAATTTGGCAAAAATTTGTGCAAAGAGCAATAGAGGGATTGCGGAATTTCGTGAATATCCAGAACTTTTACGTGAAGCAATTTCTTTAGGTCGACGTTTGCAAGATCCACTAGTTGAATTCTCACAATTGTGTACGTCAGATGATGAAATTCTTTGTCTAAAATATCACATGTTTCAAGATCAATTGCCAAAAGAAGAGTTATTGGAAAATTTGCATTTGGAATTTGTAAATCGAGTGAACGAAGTTGGTTTTGATATAAATAAAGCAATTCAACACCCATACTATGAGAATTTAGTTCAATTTGTGTGTGGATTGGGACCTAGAAAGGGTCAGGCTTTATTAAAAATGCTTAAACAAACAATTCGAAGACTGGATAATCGAACGCAATTGGTCACTGCTTGTCATATGGGCCCAAAAGTCTTCATAAATTGCGCTGGATTTATTAAAATTGACACAAATAGCCTTGGTGACAGTGCTGAAGCCGTTATCGATGTATTGGATGGCTCGAGAATACACCCCGAAACTTATGAATGGGCGAGGAAAATGGCAGCTGACGCATTGGAGGAAGAAGATCCAACTGAAGCAATGGAAGACATTTTAAAGATGCCCGACCGTTTGAAAGAATTGGATTTGGACGCTTTTGCCAACGAATTAGAACGACAGGGTTACGGAAATAAAACCGTGACATTGTATGACATCAGAGCAGAGTTGAACGGTCGTTATAAAGATTTGAGATCATCATATTCATCGCCCACCCCTGAAGAACTGTTTGATATTTTGACAAAAGAAACGCCCGAAACATTTTACATTGGCAAATTAGTTTTAGCGACAGTGATTGGTATGAATTATCGAAAACCTGATAAAGATCAATTGGATCAAGCGAATCCAGTTAGAAATGACGATACAGGAC